>JAXIVJ010004514.1:20000-82190 GCA_036785665.1 Chirona hameri
TCAGTAATATCACATTTTTTCCGCAATGCATTGATAAATAATGAATAGCAGTATTTTGTGATATTTGACTTAGTGAGGAACGATTGTAAAAGGGCGAGCGTGTTGCAAAGGGCAAGGTTCCCTCTCGACGGGCAAGCGTATTGCATTTCTGACGCTTTGAGGTAAGCTACGTATTAATGTTACATAGCAAAGAAATGTCATTGATATTCGATATTGTACTTTGATTTCTTCTCGTGTTAGTGTGTTGCCGTTTTTATCATTAAACAGATCTACAATGAATCTTAGTCCTCGATTATCCCATTGATTGACAATAGATGTTTTGAATGTTGTGTAGTCTGAGAACCATAAATGCTCCCTTATTATGTCTTCCGGGTGAAGATTTAACAGTTGATTAAATTGAATGAGAGAATCTACCACTTCTCGCCAGAATATGTTGCTTATCTGTGTTTGTATTACTTGCAGTGTGCCGTGCTGTATGTGAGAAGCTTCAAGGGGTCTAACTGCTGTAGGTTTGCCGATTTTGTCCAATCGGCTGTGGAACTAACTAATCGTTTTAACCACGACATTTTCAAGCTGTGTATAAAAGATGTTAACCCGCGCACTGCAGGGGGGTTGATTTCCGCCCCCCCCTCAAGTTTTCAAAGATAGCCAAAAAAACGGCGGCGCGCAGCGCCACCAGGTTTTGGTACACCTGTTAGGACATCAATTGCGCACACTCTGAAAAAAAATATACTCGGGTCATCTCAGGTCAGGTCACCAGACCAGGTCAAGTGACCCCACCACCAAAAATGTTTGCAGTTGTGCCAAAACCAGAGTTTTTTACCGATGAGTTTGAAACTTACAGGATGTCATGAGGGCATCATTACTTACAATTCGTATATCTCGGTATTTTGATATCGGTGACCTAAGGTCAGGTCAATTTCGTAACCTCCCCATAATAAGGCAATGGGGAAATATACAAATGCTTCCTATTTCAAGGATATGCATAATATTAGTCCAATTACTTCTGGATCATGTTATTATAGGATGTTCTTGATGATCCAAGTGTAAGTTTTGTTCAGTGAACCCTATTGGGTCATTTGAGGTCATGCGAGGTCACCATCACTTTTTTGTCAATAACTCTCGACATAATGAAGATAGATAAGTAAAACAGACATAAATGTGTTTGTCTCGTCGAGACACGTCTTCCCATATGAAACATGCCCTACTTAGGTCACCACTTGACCTTGACCTGAGGTCAAATTGTTAAGTTGGACTTAACAAGGTCACCATATATATCATTCAAAGCGCCTTGACAAGATAAACACAATGGCGTAAACAGTTTCCCGTTATCTTTATTAAGTAAAAAGTTAATAGCAAACAACGATTTAGCAAAAAAAAGTGTTTTCTTTCTTTTTGACCTCTGGAGCCTCCAATAGTGACCTGAGATCAAATCTGAGGACACTTTAGCGATTGAAAATTGCACTGGCTGGCGTTCGCTTTTTCGGTTAGTTTCTAACTATAATCGTTTCTGAGATATATGGGAATTTATGGAGCGATGTCCTAAAACAGGAAAAACTGGACAATTTGACCTTTGATGACCTCTGGTGACCTCAATTTTGACCTGACCTCAAAGAACACTAAAATACTTTCGATAGAACATGTATGAAGCTATCAAATGTTATTTTCCACTTCTCGCTACGTTGCGTAGTTTTTGAGATCTCAAGGGGGGGGGGGGGGGAATCAACCCCCTGCAGTTCGTGTTCGGCGCAAAGCTCCTGCAGTGCGCGGGTTAAGTCAATTTTTTGGAGTCCGTCAAATTCAAGCTTATGAATTATTTTCGTTCTTTTAATGCGATCTGGTTTGTTACTCCCTATAAAACCGTATAACATTTGTTCAATCTTTTTAATGTAAATATGTGAGGGATTCGGTAAAGCCATAAACAGATGTGCGAGTTTGGACAGCAGCAACGAGTTTATCACCGTTATTTTCCAAGAGGTGTAATATGACGTCTCCTCCACTGTGCGATCTCGTTCTCAAGAAGGATGAGCTTTCTTTCAAGATTGTTTTCCGTTATGTTGTTGATACTACGCTTAAAATATATTCCAAGAATTTTAATTTAATTTACCCATTTCATTTTATTCACTAAGATATAATTAGAATGTTCTGGTGTATTCAGTAAGCCGAGTGCCAGACATGAAGTTTTCTCCCAATTGAGCTTAAGTCCCCATTGTGCAGAAAATTTTGCCAGCTCCTCTGTATTTTATAACAGTAAATTTTGCCAGCCCCTATTAAGGAACGCTCAGAACTGTCTAAGAATAATATTGTGTCGTCTGCATATTGACTGATGTGTACTCCTGTGTTAGCACTAAGATGGATACCCGTTAGTTTATTTGAAGTTGCTATTTGTTTTGCTAGGATCAGAACAGCTATATTGAAGAGATATCCTGAGACAGGATCGCCTTGCTTTATACTTCTATGTAGGTATATTTTTACACCTATAAAGGCATTTATTAGTATGCACCATAGGGACTAATGTATAAATGGCAAATCTGAACGGCGCCCTGACTAGGCTAAGCTTGGAAAAAGTGATGCAAAGTAGCATCATATTATTCGCTGAAGATTCTGGATTGAGCCAAAACGAATTATAAGGTTCCACCTGGTCATGGCATTTCTGGAGAGCAGCTGAAATGATCGGTTACCATGGTCTTATATGGGATGTAACAACCACGTTATACCGTTCACTTCCGTTGAAAATGCGATCTAAGCTTAGTATATTTGCATTTGCAACGGAATTTGAACGGTGTAACGTGGTTTTTACACCCCAAATAAGGCTATGATAACCGATCATGTCAGCTGCTCTCCAGAAACCTCATGACCAGGTGGAACCTTATAATTCGTTTGGGCTCAATCTAGAATCTCCAACGAATAATATGATGCTACTTTGCACCACTTTTTCCAGGCGTAGCCCAGTCAGGGCGCCGTTCAGATTTACTATTTATACATTGGTCGCTATGGCGCCCTCGATGTTTTGCCCCCAGGACAGCTGACGCCACCACTCAGTGTGGGAACGGGCTGTCCGACGTATGCGGCGCGCGAGTTGGCTGTATAGTTATTATATTGATGTCAGTGGGTACAGCATAACTTCAGGCGTTCACTACTAGTGCCACCTAGGGACAGAAATATAAGGAGACGCTATGCGGTACAGCATAACTGCAGGTGTATACTGTAGTGTCATCTAGGGACAGGAATATAGACGTTATGCGGTACAGCATAACTTCAGGCGTGCACTACTAGTGCCACCTAGGGACAGGAATATAGACGTTATGCGGTACAGCATAAGTTCAGGCGTTTACTGCTAGTGCCATCTAGGGACAGAAATATAAAGAGACGCTATGCGGTGCAGCATAAGTTCAGGCGTTTACTACTAGTCCCATCTAGGGACAGGAATATAAGGAGACGCTATGCGGTACAGCATATGTTCAGGCGTTTACTGCTAGTGCCATCTAGGGACAGAAATATAAAGAGACGCTATGCGGTGCAGCATAAGTTCAGGCGTTTACTACTAGTCCCATTTAGGGACAGGAATATAAGGAGACGCTATGCAGTACAGAATAAGTTCAGGCGTTTACTGCTAGTGCCACCTAGGGACAGGAATATAAGGAGACGCTATGCGGTACAGCATAAGTTCAGGCGTTTACTGCTAGTGCCACCTAGGGACTGGAATATAAGGAGACGTATTGCGGTACAGCATAAGTTCAGGCGTGTACTACTTGTGCCATCTAGGGACTGGAATATAAGGAGACGCTATGCGGTACAGCATAAGTTCAGGCGTGTACTATTAGTGCCATCTAGGGACTGGAATATAAGGAGACGCTATGCGGTACAGCATAAATTCAGGCGTGTACTACTAGTGCCACCTAGGGACAGGAATATAAGGAGACGCTATGCGGTACAGCATAACTTCAGGCGTGTACTACTAGTGCCATCTAGGGACTGGAATATAAGGAGACGCTATGCGGTACAGCATAAGTTCAGGTGCACCAGTGCCACCTAGGAACAGGAATATGGGTAGACATGTAGACATGTGTACTACTAGTGCCATCTAGGGACTGGAATATAAGGAGACGCTATGCGGTACAGCATAAGTTCAGGTGCACCAGTGCCACCTAGGAACAGGAATATGGGTAGACATGTGTACTGTTCCTCTTTAGTCGATTAAGCAGTGGTTCTCAGCGTCTAAGGAGACGTAAGCCGTAACATAAAGCTGTATATTTTTTGGCATTAATTATTGTTTAACACGCGCCCTGGAGGGGGGGGGGCGAAATCCGCCCACCCCTCCGGTTTTTCGAGGATAGCGCAAAAACGGCAGCGCGCAGCGCCGCCGTTTTTTTGTATACCTGTTCAGAAATGAACTTCCCGCATTATGTAAAATTCTTGGCCTCAGGTCATCTCAGGTCAGGTCATCAGACCAGGTCACGTGATGACCTCAACTCCAAAACGTTTGCAGTAGTACCACAGCGACAGTTTTACGCCGATCGGTTTCAATCTTGCAGGACTTCATAAGGTCATAGATACCAACAATTTGGTAATTTCGGATTTCTAATATCGGTGACCTAAGGTCAGGTCAATTTTGTGACCGCCAACACGGTTTTATCAATAACTATCGGTATAATAAAGATAGAGAAGAGAAAACGGTACTAATATGTTTATCTCGTCGAGACACGTCTCCCAATATGCAACATGACCAACTTGGGTCACCACTTGACCTTGACCTGAGGTCAGATTTCTCAGTTGACCTAACCCGATCACCATGAAAATTATTCGAAGCGCCTTGACAAGACACACGCGATGGCGTAAACATTATTGCTTTATCTTTATTAGGTAAAAGGTTATTTGGGGAAAACAGTTTTGAAAACAAAATCACCTTTTTGACATTCGATGACCTCTGGAGCCTAGACTATTGACCTGAGCTCAAATCTGAGGACACTTATGTCGATTGCATTTTTCAAAGGCTTTCGATTTCTTTTTTCCGTTTGCTGCTAACTATCATAGTTCCCGAGATATTTTGGGGAGTTCGAACCGAAGTCTTGAAAACTTGAAAATCTGACCCTTGATGACCTCTGGTGACCTCAATATTGACCTGAAAAAAAAACGAAATACTTTCGAAAGAGCTTGTCTCGAGCTATTAAAAGTCGTTTCCCGCTTGTCGCTACGTTGCGTGGTTTTCGAGATCCTAGGGGGTGGCGAAATCCGGCCCCCCCCCCTCCAGGGCGTGTAATTATCAGTGGCCCTCCAAAGCGCGTGTTTTAAAGGGAGTGCGTCTACTATTTTGGTTTGTCAAATACTTGTTTCAAGTTAAAACGGTATAACTGGGATATTTAACAGCGGTAAAATTCACATCTTGAGCCCCTTTAGTTGATTTTCACTTTTATTGCTCTGTCCATTTTTCGTTTCGATATTCGACCGTCACCCCACTATTCCACAGTGAATGTAATCGAAGGGACTAACCAATAAAATGTAACTACGAAACGCGTTCATATCACACAAATGCTTAATAGATGAATCGGCTTGTTAAAAAATAACATGTTGGCAGTTTAATCGACACTCTAGTGGTGGTAAGCTCTCTGGGATCTACCGATAGTTGCATAATGCTAGAGTATTCGTGGGGTCTTTGGAATAGCTTAGCAACTAGAGGGGGTCAGGAGAAATGAAAGGCATGATTCGATTCAGAAAATTATATTCTACAAACCTGTGTCAAAAACCGAAATAGGCAATGTAGTAGACACACTCCCTTTAATACTCTCTGTGATAACGTTGTCACGGCGAAACAAACTGAGATAGGTGTAAAATTATCACTTAGCTGCTCAATCGTTATTACCCACTCCCGAAGGGGTGTCAGAATGGGGTATGTATGGGGTATGCATTACTCGAAGTGGGCAATTACCCCTATTCGAAAATCACTGGTTTAGCATTGGTCCGGACGGGGCGCATCTGCTATGCTGTTACATATATGATGGTAGTATTATCTTTTGACTAGTATTATTGTCCAATGTCCATGTTAATTCAAACCATGTGTCGAAATGAGAGCATATGCCTTTTGCGTTGCTTATGTCATCACATAACATTGTGTGTGTGCACTGCTTCGTAATGACACTTGCTTTGCTTTCTGACAGCATACCTCTGGTAGAGGTCAGCCGGAACGAATACAGTATTTCTGTAAATATGTAGGTTCAGATGCATGATACAGGGAGCTCACCACCTGGTTGGAAGGACGACCTTTAGTGCGGAGAGCACATCTTACCTGGTTAGAAGCACGGCCACGTCGTGGTGATTCGGGTGACTTTCGTTGGAAGGGTTCATGGTAATTTGCCAGTTGCAGAAGTCCTTCAGTGCACCATCGCCGTCACCACTGATGTTTAAAGATAACTGTAAGTCAAAGGCATATTGTAAGTAAAGACACTTTATGTAAACTTGATCCAATATAATAATAAGTGATAACCTAGCTCTCATAATGCCGAAAGGATGATTTAGTAAACAAAAAACACAAGTTAAGGAGCTTTAGGCTTGCGCCTTTATCAGCCATCATCGCCTTCATCAGAATGGCTGATGAAGGCGCAAGCCGAAAGCTCCTTAACTTGTGTTTTTCTTTAACCAAATAATCCTTTCGGCATTATGAGAGCTAGGTTATCACTTATTGTTATAATTATGTCTCTCAAAACAGTGTTAAAAACCATTCAAGATAAACTTGATTCACTGTATTTTTACTGACACCCCTGAAATACGCCAGCTAAAGTTAGAGCGGTGCTTATTTAAAATAATGTATTCAAAGTCCTGGTGCTGTATTGCATTTCTTTCTCCCGTTTTGTACACTTTGCGTACATTTTGTGTTATTTTTGGACGAGTTTAACGTTAAAGTTATACAAACCAAGAGTAGCGCGGGAAAACTGAAGGCTCTCTCCAAACACCTCGGGCTGTGTTCGTGTTTTGAAAAATGTTCACCAGCTCTGCACCGTTAATGCTTCGTAGAATACTACCGAAACCATGTTGATTGCCGGCTACACAACCTGCTGTTAATGGTGTTTGAGAATGACGTAACTGCGACAGCTGTCACCTGCTGTTAATGGTGTTTGAGAATGACGTACCTACGACAGCTGTCACCTGCTGTTAATGGTGTTTGAGAATGACGTAACTACGACCGCTGTCACCTGCTGTTAATGGTGTTTGAGAATGACGTAACTACGACCGCTGTCACCTGCTGTTAATGGTGTTTGAGAATGACGCAACTACGACAGCTGTCACCTGCTGTTAATGGTGTTTGAGAATGACGTACCTACGACCGCTGTCACCTGCTGTTAATGGTGTTTGAGAATGACGTACCTACGACCGCTGTCACCTCCTGGGTCAATGAATATGGCGCTCGTACATTCATCCGGCCAGACAGTTTACATGATTATGAAAATGTCATTAAAGGGAATGCTGCACCTTTGTATTGGTTTTGAACTGAGATAGCCATTATCTTTGGCCATTATTTAAATGTCGAAAATACTAAGGTCATTTTCCCAACAACTTGTTAGTTTTTAAGCAATTTAATTTATCATTTCCAAAAGGGGGTCTATGCAAGTCCTGCCGCTGATTGGCTGACAGCGACTTCAAGATTGTTGGTCCTGAAAGTCACTGCAGGGCTAAAATATCTTGTCGTTTTGTCGTCCTCACCGGCAACCAAGGACATGAAATTTCGGCGACCACATTCGGTGTCCTGACGAGGTTACCGAGTCCAAAATAATTAAATGTCTACCCTAGCCCAATCCACCTATCCTAACTCAGCTGTATCTGTTTGTGCTATAAGGCATATGTTTTTGTTTCGATCTCTGCTTCTCGCATGCCTTCGTTCTAAAACACGTCTTCATGTTAGCAGCTGCGCGGGTCTACATTCCAAATCACTCACGCAGCAACAAACTATACTGTCGGTATACTATACACTATATACCATATACTGTATCGGCGAGACAACCACGGCTGTCGTCCGGACGGTCCGGACGACCACTCCTGACGACCTTTTTACAAGGGGCCAATGACATACTGCGCATACCCTTGGTTGACGCGGTTGTCCTAATGTCTGCTGAATCTGGTATATTTAGTATGCTTTTTCTGCCATAGTTACTGGTATCAGCAAACGTGTCCCTTCCGGTCTTACCCTTTCATTGTTCTGACCAGTCCCCGGTCCCACGTGCCACCAACGACCATCCAAGCGGCATTCCTTCTTGCCCCCTCCCTGTCCGCGGCGCGGCGGCCGGCGGACACAGCGGGTGGTCCGTCCAGCGTCACTCCTGCCCGGCCGGCCCGACATTCCTATTTCAACTATTTTTAACACATTGACCCCTTCAGTCATTCAGTGCGCTGCGCGCGAGTGGCGCTGGGGAAGTACAGTGCGCTGTGCGACGCGCTGAATTCTTGTCCAAACGTGTGCAGTGACGAATTCCACGCTGAAGTTGTGACGATGGTTGTAATAAGTCACAGGGGCATGTGATATGAACAACGCAAAATCAGGTACAGACATAACTTGCTTTTGATTGGGGTCTCAGCCGAACGCCATTGACGGGGGTGGCAATATTTTTCCAATGCCCATCCTGGTTAGTGGTTATTTTCCGAACCAATGATGGCAGGGAGACGCTCAATGCTCAATGGAATTAGCTCTATGTGCATTTTTGCACGTCAAATTTTTCGATCAATGTATCGACATCCCGTTTTCTGCTTCCGGGTACTGTTCAATATTGAAGTCAGAAAAAGTCCGGGAGTATTGATAGTGCACTAGGGTGTATAATAACACCAATTGCGTACATTTTGCACTATGAATTTGAATATCGCAAGACGGCAACCACCAACTCCGGTCTTAATTTCGACGACAACCACGAACCATTTTTTTAGCCCTGGAAGTCAGACGACCTGTATTTCTCGAACTTTTGCTGTATTACCGAGTACGATGTAAACAACGGCCAACGCGATAGGTTGCGGTCCAAGTTGAAGTTTTCACGTTGTTTGAAGTCTCAGTTATGGATTGATTGTTAAAAATATTGAGTTATCGCAATGCCTCGCACTCGTCATTGTGTTCTGTGCGGGAGAAGACACAGTTCGACAATGTTTGTATTGAATATTTTTGAAGTTTGGAAGCAAATTGTTATCAAAGCAAAGCTGGTTGAATATTACCGCATCATTGGCTCTAATTAAAGCCTTCCCTTTGGCCTCTAGCGCTCGGATACGTCTCCTTTCTTCTGAAGACACTCTACTCAGAATCGAATTGATGGTGAGAACAATTAAGATAACTCTTGTTAAGATCATATTCGGACCGGTTTCGATATATTCTCTGTATCATCTTCGGCAAAACTGTTGTTGCAAGAAGTTACAAAATTACATGACTACATTGGCGCAACATAAATCAGAATAGTATACATCCTAAGTCACCATTTTTAAACTAATAGAGACAAGTTAACATACACAACAAGAGTACAAATAGGTATCGCTAATTTGAATCGATTTGAAAAGTTGAAATGACATACAAGAGTAAAAAAGCATGCGACATTTTCACGAGATCACCCAAGCCTTGTTCACGACCTCCTGCTGACCGGCTGCTCACGGTGCCCAAAACGGTAGCACACACCAACCTACGTAATCGCCAGCGATTACTACTTGAACACAAATTATGTCGATTCACGATACATATCTGGCGTACTTGCTACGATAAATTTGCTCCTACAGCTAGGTAAGTAGCAGAGCTTATGGTACCTAATACCAACATAAACAGTAAACTAAAATTATCGCAGACTTGCTCCATATAAAGACTTCGCTTCTTCAAGCTTTTCGCTTGGAGATCGTTGGTTGTTTATCGACGCTTCACGTTTGGAAATTGCCGCGTGCGCCAATTTGTGTTATCTGCTGCCCGGCTGACGCGATTTTCCGTCAGCAGCGACAGCAGGAGGCAGCAGAGGTATGACGTCATACACCGCACCCCTCCCCACATCCCATTCCCCCCACTGGTCCACGCTGATTGGTCGATACGTTTTGACAGCAATAGGCAGCAGCAGTCAGTCCGTCAGCAGGCGTCGTAAACAAGGCTCCGACTTCACTTCCATTACAGTAAAAACTCACTAACCTACATTGGTCTCGGGCCATCAAATCAACTAAGATACGCTTTAAATTTATACTGGCGATTAATATCCGGATTATTGTGGCTAATGTTGGCTCCTCCCAGCTCACCCAAACGTTTTGGTTTCTTGCTGAGCAGAAGACAGTGACGCAGTCTTCAAGTAGTTTCTTCGTCGTCAGTGGTTTGGTGTGGTGCTCGTCGGTATGTTGGTGTGGCGCTCCCTTGACTTGTGGTCCTGCAGGCGGTGGTCCAGTGTGTCAACGGTCTTCCAAACGGACGTGCTTCCAGGCTGGAGTGCGCAGCCCTCCTTGTTGCATTTAAGCTGGTACACAACGTTGGTTTGGGACAGTGGTATCTTGTCTCTTGTTAAGTTGTTGGCCATGATGAGCGAGGCTGTCTTGGGTGAAGTGTAGTAGACTCTGAGGTCTATTCTATCGTTTGGTTGTGTTGGTTTGCAGTCGCGGTGAATGATCGCTCTAAGTGCGCTCTCGTCTGCTTTGTAGGTTGGTGACGTCTGGTTTATGTAATAAAGTTTGTATGTTGTCCACGAAGTATCTTGATCATTCTCCTCATTCCTCTTTCCTCAAGTGCTTTGTTACCATTATCTTAGTGATGTTATCTACCATGATAACGGGATAGTCATTATTCGTCAGCATCTGTTTAACACGCCTTACTTCTTGATTAACCAGTTCCCAGGACGAACAGTATTGGATTGCTCGATGCACGTATGCGCGTATGACTGATTCTTTGTAGCGCGCAGGACACTCGCTTCGGCGATGCAGACATTTCCCGGCATCTGTTGGCTTCCGGTAGACCTCCCGTTTTCGTCTGTGGGCCTGCAGCGTCGATCTCCACGTCTAGACAATTAATTATGTCGTTGACGCAGTATTCCAGTGTGAAGCTGTATTCCAGTGTGTTTGTATTTAAGTCGCCAGAATTATCCGGAAACGATTGTGTCATATGTTTGGCAGCTAAACGTTTTTTTTTTCTATAGCTCTCTATAGCTCAATAATTACGTCATCCTCCCACATTTAAAAACTGAATTTGTAGAAAGTTAAGTGACTTTTTGATATACAAAATATCACCATCGTTTTCAGCACCACTTACTTCATGTAAGTGCACCGTCATAATCGACGGTGCCACCAGAGTCGGCGCCCGAGGAAATTATCGCCAGCTTTATTCAATTTAGGGATACGATCGGCAGCACGACGAATTCGCCGTAATCACGACGAATTTGTCGGTGATTCTTCGGACGCCGAATATTCGCTCAGTTTGTGTTCGGAAACACGACGAATCTGCAAACGAGCGAATTCGCCCGACTAATTCGCTCTGTCGGAGCGCGAATTTCCAAACCAGTCGTCGGGAGGGTTAATTTCTTTTGCAGTGTGCCATAACGTCATCTGCAGTATTGCTGTATTGACTGCAGTGTTGCTGAGTACTGACAAAGTTCAAAGTACCGTGATTTCTGAAAACAAGTAAAATAACCACACAAACCAAGACCCTATAACTACACAAACCATGACACGGCGCAGTAGTGACAAAACCGGCGGATAATTTTGTTGTTACAGAACGCACGAGACAGCGAATTCGTCGGAGAGCGAATTCGTTGGATTCGTCGGAGATCGAATTCGTCGTGTTGCGGATCGTACCCTAGGTCAAATTTGGGAGAATTCAAGCAAGTCATTATTTTCAAGTTTAAGTTAAGTAAACTCTTTGAATAGAACTTAAGTAAATTATAAATTATGTTACCCTCGGCCAAGAAACCTTCTAAATTACTTTTAAACAAGACTAACGAAGAAGCGAGATACCGAGATGGTCTACGACAAAGAACAAAACGAACCAATGACCAGAACAACGACTCCGGACTGAGACTGCTTAAATTGGTCGTAAACGTTATTTAAATCGACTATATCATTAGCATCGCTCTGTGAATACATGATTATTAAACTCTCGTAAAGGCCTTTGATTTGGTTTCTGTTGGACGGCTGTAACATAAGTTTAAAAGTAATTACCGAGCGGGCGCGAAGCGCCCCTGAGGTTTCTCTTCAACTTACTACACAAATGTACATTTCACCCGGCCCGACCCGGCCATACAGACGCTTTTCGGAAGATGATAACTTAGCAACCACTGCTCAGATTGAGATTGGGTTTTCACCATCGGATAGGTTCATCACATCAATTTTGTTTTGATATGGTGCGTTTTGATAGAGGTGGTACCACAGCGCGTGACAGTTGGCACACGCGAACGTCGAAATGAACAAAAAACCTTGCAAAAATGACTTGATCAAAAATGGCTGTATTATTCTAAGCATTAATTTATACGCTAAAGCATGCAGCGCTCAGGACGTACTCACTTTTGGCGGATTTGAGAAAGGAGATCATGAACAATTGAATACATCTTAATTTTTATGTTGGCATGCATTGAGGCCTGGCAATGTTTTCTGGAGGACTAAAATGACTGTGTGACCGCGTGTGCTTCCTTACCGTTTAATGTTTCAAACTTGTTTTACTTTACCAGAGCGCGCTCACTCGGTCATCGCCCAAATATGTGTTTTTATGGTTGTAGCGTAAGTTAAGTATAAAGAAGTCCAACTTACTATTTGCATATTTTGCGAGATTGCCATTCGTTCGTTGCCTGGTTCCAAGAGCTGTTCTTCAGTTCAAGGGACACTGTCTCTTTAAAGTAAAATGTAATATGTTAAAAAACAATCACATTAACACTATGAAGTCCGTTTTTCGAAATTCGCGCCCAGCCGCCCAATATCATCGTTCAAAGTTCGGTTTTCCTCCAGCCAATGACCTTTACGAGCCGCTCACCACTACGTACCAAAATCAATTAATTGCAGCGTTGTGCAACAATTGTAAATAGTTATATTTTTTGCTTAAGCATTCTGTCGAAATTTTTAATGTCAGAAAACATTGCATGTCTTATTATGCCAGATTTAAGCCCAATAATTGGATAAAAGAAGAGACTAATTCCAACGGGATAAGATTAATTCCGAAGGGATTTTGATTCCGACCGAGTTTTTTGTGGCAACAACTCAAGTGCGCCAGATGCGCCAGATTCGTTTCATGTAGTTAACAGGAACCACAATGTATAAGTGCATTGTCGCCTCGTCCAATTGTTGCAATAGCGTCAGCTGACGGTTGGTCAGATGCAGTTAACTGGAATACACGCTTTCATAATCCATATGACATCAAAGCCAAGTGACACCATCGGTTTTGATGACTTTGCCGTACTTTTAAGAAGTTGTATTAACGCCACTGAAGATATTAGTGCACTAAGCGAAATAAATCCTCCAACAAACTTACAACATATTATAAGTGAACTTGCCTATTCACTGCAAGAGTGCTGGCGTCGCAAGGTTTATTATCTTTCAGAAGAAAGGAAAAATTATAGCTTTTCCGATTTGGTAGACTGCTGACGTAATGACTGATCCTGTCTTCGGAACCACAGAAATGGCTTTATTGGGAAAATATAAAAGGACATCACAAGTCAATGAAGAGGTTAAACCAAAACATCGGACATCATTCGTTACTACAACAGTCGACGAATTTATTGAAAATAGCATGCAAAAAGCTCAGCCGTCCCAAAGTCGCCCATATTGCAAATTAGCTCACGGTATTGAAACATGTGAATCTCTTATGCAAAAGAGCATAGAGTTCAGACTAAAAATAGTAACTTTATAAATCGTGTTTATATAGCCTTTGCTCATGGATTCGATTCGATTTCACCGCAATGGTGAAATCGGTGTCTGTCTCGAATGAAAAGGGTAGATAAATTCGAAAATTACAAGAGAGATATATTAACTAATATTTCACCATTGCGGCTTCATCAGAGTTAACTCAATTCAAACACAGTTTTCCAACCATCCGATATGACACGTGACCCTTATTTATGCAAAGCCGCCAAAAGAAAATTGTCCACACTTTATAATTATTGTTTACCTTTGTTCACGTTAAAGCAGACAAATTCGAAAAATACAAAGAGAGATACAAACTAACACTTCACCATTGCGGCTTCATCAGAATTGATGAAACCGCAATGGTGAAACACCAGTAAATCTCTCCCTGCATTAAACCGAACCCCTCCACCTCATCACGAGCAAAGGCCAAACAATCAATCAAATTACACAGCTGCATCACTCACATATTTACAGTCATTTACAAACAGTATACGAGTATCAACTGTAGCACTAACATGCTAGTGCTATGCTAGGCGATACAAATGAGCCACAGATTGTCACACCGCCAGCCCCAGGAACACACTTCAAGGTCCTAACAGCTGCCAGGTATCAAACTGACAATTCAGTTTCGGCTGTCTGTCTCGAATGGCCAGAGCCTCAGCTATCTTCCGGTCTGCAGCGTCTTTACATCGACGGAGTTTAGCGATGGATAGCCGAGGCTCTGACTCATTAGGGTGGCATTGACTCATGTGTTCCCCGAATGGGGTTTGTTGAGTGCGATTCACCCCGTCTCTAAAGTGTTCATCGCACCGGTATCTGACACACCACTTTGTTTCCCCTACGTATGTCGGAGGTGGTTCGTTTGAGTGAGAGGTAGCGCACCTCACACAAGTGATCTGATATACTACATTTTTAGTAGTGCAACGACTAAAAATAGTCAGATAAAGTGGCTTATGTTTTGGCTGTATGAAATCGGGTCACAGGTCAAAACAGTGTCGAAATCGTAAGACGTGTCAGAAATGCCTCCGCAAACACCCCACTATATTGAATACAGAGGAGAATAGTCTGCAAATTGACAATTTAAGACAGGCCGAATTCACGCCTCCAGACCGTGGAGCCATCACAGAAATGAGAACATCAAACTTGGAGACTGATCTGTAGCCTATTTCACAAAGCAAAAAGTTTGTAATTACAAAGAATTTCTTTGTAATTACAAATAATGTGTACACATGTTTGAAGTTTGGATTTCACAAAAAACCCAGGGCAGTAAATCTCAAGTTACTATTTACAAACTACTTTACAAAGATATTGTTTGTAAAAATGTTTGCAATTGCACATGTTCTATTTCTCAAAGGTTGACGGAAGTGAGGAAATGTTTGCAATTACAAACTTGTAATTCCAGTGAGTCAGGGGTTCTGAATTTCAGAAACTGCATTGACAGTTGACATTGTTAGACTGTTCAGGTTATTTTCTTGGTGAGGTTGTTACGTTGCCGAGGTTGTTAGGGTAATGGTTTAGTTATGCATAGGTATAGCTGCCCCCAAAAAAGTGATTTCCCGAGATATTCGAACAGGGATCTCCAGCTTTGAAGTCCCAGTGCACCTTACCGATTGCGCTGTGAGGGGCGCCTCCGCGCGGAGAACCCGCATGGCGATAGAATTGCAGCGGTCAACGATGTCTTGTGCAATGTGCAGTGAACTTTCAGTCTTTACGACGTAGGAAATCGGCTAGGTTAGGTGAATAAATGGTCGAGAAATTCAACGATCTTTCTTTTAAGAGTAGTTCTGTTGTTATGCTCCGCCACCTGGTGAATGGTCAAATTCTGTTTATGCTAACTGCTTACCAAGATGTATTTTTACGATCAGAGTTTGCATTCCGATGAAATGTTAATTAAAAGATTATTCTCCCTATAACTAATTTTATATTGAAAAAAACAAAACAAAGTAAATATTTGTTAAATTAATTTGTTAACAATCAAATTATTTGTCATTAGCATCAAGTTTAATACAAACGTTCTTGATTTCAAACTTTCTGCTGCACCAACGTTTGTGTTTACAATTTTCTTTACAATCGGTAATTCAGAGGTGGCGAATGTTTGTGAAATGTCCCTTTGTGAGGTTTGCAATATTTTCTTGCGTTTGTAATCACAAACATGTGTAATTACTAACTTCTTTGTGAAATAGGCCTCAGATGTGCTGCAGTGCTATGGATGATCCAGTCGGACCTGTCATGTCGGTTTTACCGGTGATTATAACGGGTCCTAATCAGCGACCTTGTGAAACGTACGCATTTCTCGACAACGGCAGTTCAGCCACGTTTTTTACCACGTCTCTTGCTGATGATCTTGGTTTAACTGGAGACGAGCCAATTCTCACTCTGACCACAGTTGAACGAGAGAAGAGTACCATCAATAGCAAAATATTGACAGGATTACAAGTATCCGATATTGACGGGAACAACAACTTGTCTTTGCCCCCCGCGTTCATGATAATTCCAGATACATTCCACTGTCACGAATTGATGTAACAGATTGCGAAATGTAAGCAATTGGCAAAATCTCAACAGCATAAAGGTTCCAGAAGTAGAGGTCACCCGCATCGGTATTCTCATAGGCTGGCACTGTCCTCAAACTATGGATCCATGGCAGGTTATACACAGCCAGAACGGTGGTCCGTACGCTCTAAACAAGATTATTGGCTGGACCGTCGTCGGGCCAAGATCGCAGGTTGACCCTCGCCCGTGCAGCGTCCGATCAGTGCGTGACCGTGCAGGGGGAGGGGTACCACCCCCTAGCGTTTCGCCCCTAATTGGGCAAGAGTTTCGATTAAAAAACGAGCGTGTTGCTTGTCACGGGAGGAAGCCATTAATACCCGATTGTAAGGTCCTAGGTCATTCGGTGACCTCTGAGGTCATGTCAGGGACCCAAAATTCAACAAAATTGTAAATTCGTATAAATTGAATTTAATCGAGCTAGAATCGCGAATGAGCATATAATTATGCTAAATGGGTGCCAAATTTGAAATCAGCGTCACAAAATGTCCTAGAAAATGTAAAATTCCAAAAAGTCATGTCAGGTCATGTCAGGTCATTTGAGGTCAGTGACCTCGGTTGACCTGTGGAGGCGCATGACCCCATTGGAACATATAATTATGCAAATTGGATCCCATATTTGAAATCAGCGTCACAAAATGTCATAGAAACTGCCAGAAGCCAAAAACGTAATATCAGGTCATCTGAGGTCAGTGACCTCGGTTGACCTCTGAGAAGGTCAATCGAGGTCACAAGCGTAAGTCGTACCGAAGTACAAAATTACAAAGTTGAAACAATGCTCATAGAAATGCACAACAACGAATTTACAAAGAAAAACGACGGTGAACTCACCTTATCACGGAAAGACAGATTGTGGGAATCAAAGGTGAAAGCAAGCACAATACTAAAAAAAGGTCGGTACAAGATAGAGCTACCCTTTAGAGAAAGCATCGTACGATTACCAAACAATAGAAAATCGGCAGAAAGGCGAGCAGAAGGACTAAATAAAAAAATTAAGAGCAACTCTGATGTGTATATTCGTTACTCTAACTACATGAAACAGCTTTTGATCGATGGACACGCTGAAGCCGTCCCCAGCTTTTGGTCGATGGACCCGCTGAAGTCGTCCCCAGCTTTTGGTCGATGGACCCGCTGAAGTCGTCCCCAGCTTTTGGTCGATGGACACGCTGAAGTCGTCCCCATCTTTTGATCGATGGACACGCTGAAGTCGTCCCCAGCTTTTGGTCGATGGACCCGCTGAAGTCGTCCCCAGCTTTTGGTCGATGGACACGCTGAAGTCGTCCCCATCTTTTGGTCGATGTACACGCTGAAGTCGTCCCCAGCTTTTGGTCGATGGACACGCTGAAGTCGTCCCCAGCTTTTGGTCGATGGACACGCTGAAGTCGTCCCCATCTTTTGGTCGATGGACACGCTGAAGTCGTCCCCATCTTTTGGTCGATGGACACGCTGAAGTCGTCCCCAGCTTTTGGTCGATGGACACGCTGAAGTCGTCCCCAGCTTTTGGTCGATGGATACGCTGAAGTCGTCCCCAGCTTTTGGTCGATGGACACGCTGAAGTCGTCCCCATCTTTTGGTCGATGGACACGCTGAAGTCGTCCCCAGCTTTTGGTCGATGTACACGCTGAAGTCGTCCCCATCTTTTGGTCGATGGACACGCTGAAGTCGTCCCCATCTTTTGGTCGATGGACACGCTGAAGTCGTCCCCAGCTTTTGGTCGATGGACACGCTGAAGTCGTCCCCAGCTTTTGGTCGATGGACACGCTGAAGTCGTCCCCAGCTTTTGGTCGATGGACACGCTGAAGTCGTCCCCATCTTTTGGTCGATGGACACGCTGAAGTCGTCCCCATCTTTTGGTCGATGGACACGCCGAAGTCGTCCCCAGCTTTTGGTCGATGGACACGCTGAAGTCGTCCCCATCTTTTGGTCGATGGACACGCTGAAGTCGTCCCCAGCTTTTGGTCGATGGACACGCTGAAGTCGTCCCCATCTTTTGGTCGATGGACACGCTGAAGTCGTCCCCAGCTTTTGGTCGATGGACACGCTGAAGTCGTCCCCATCTTTTGGTCGATGGACACGCTGAAGTCGTCCCCATCTTTTGGTCGATGGACACGCTGAAGTCGTCCCCAGCTTTTGGTCGATGGACACGCTGAAGTCGTCCCCATCTTTTGGTCGATGGACACGCTGAAGTCGTCCCCAGCTTTTGGTCGATGGACACGCTGAAGTCGTCCCCATCTTTTGGTCGATGGACACGCTGAAGTCGTCCCCAGCTTTTGATCGATGGACACGCTGAAGTCGTCCCCATCTTTTGGTCGATGGACACGCTGAAGTCGTCCCCATCTTTTGGTCGATGGACACGCTGAAGTCGTCCCCATCTTTTGGTCGATGGACACGCTGAAGTCGTCCCCATCTTTTGGTCGATGGACACGCTGAAGTCGTCCCCATCTTTTGGTCGATGGACACGCTGAAGTCGTCCCCAGCTTTTGGTCGATGGACACGCTGAAGTCGTCCCCATCTTTTGGTCGATGGACACGCTGAAGTCGTCCCCAGCTTTTGGTCGATGGACACGCTGAAGTCGTCCCCAGCTTTTGATCGATGTACACGCTGAAGTCGTCCCCATCTTTTGGTCGATGGACACGCTGAAGTCGTCCCCATCTTTTGGTCGATGTACACGCTGAAGTCGTCCCCAGCTTTTGGTCGATGGACACGCTGAAGTCGTCCCCATCTTTTGGTCGATGGACACGCTGAAGTCGTCCCCATCTTTTGGTCGATGGACACGCTGAAGTCGTCCCCAGCTTTTGGTCGATGGACACGCTGAAGTCGTCCCCATCTTTTGGTCGATGTACACGCTGAAGTCGTCCCCAGCTTTTGGTCGATGGACACGCTGAAGTCGTCCCCATCTTTTGGTCGATGTACACGCTGAAGTCGTCCCCAGCTTTTGGTCGATGGACACGCTGAAGTCGTCCCCAGCTTTTGGTCGATGGACACGCTGAAGTCGTCCCCAGCTTTTGGTCGATGGACACGCTGAAGTCGTCCCCAGCTTTTGGTCGATGGACACGCTGAAGTCGTCCCCAGCTTTTGGTCGATGGACACGCTGAAGTCGTCCCCAGCTTTTGGTCGATGGACACGCTGAAGTCGTCCCCAGCTTTTGGTCGATGGACACGCTGAAGTCGTCCCCAGCTTTTGGTCGATGGACACGCTGAAGTCGTCCCCAGCTTTTGGTCGATGTACACGCTGAAGTCGTCCCCAGCTTTTGGTCGATGGACACGCTGAAGTCGTCCCCAGCTTTTGGTCGATGGACACGCTGAAGTCGTCCCCAGCTTTTGGTCGATGGACACGCTGAAGTCGTCCCCAGCTTTTGGTCGATGGACACGCTGAAGTCGTCCCCAGCTTTTGGTCGATGGACACGCTGAAGTCGTCCCCATCTTTTGGTCGATGGACACGCTGAAGTCGTCCCCAGCTTTTGGTCGATGGACACGCTGAAGTCGTCCCCAGCTTTTGGTCGATGGACACGCTGAAGTTGTCCCCATCTTTTGGTCGATGGACACGCTGAAGTCGTCCCCATCTTTTGGTCGATGGACACGCTGAAGTCGTCCCCATCTTTTGGTCGATGGACACGCTGAAGTCGTCCCCATCTTTTGGTCGATGGACACGCTGAAGTCGTCCCCAAAGATAAGCACGGAGAGCGAGCTGAAGCAAACGTCCGAAGAAGCGTTTGGTATTTACCACATCATGCTGTGACCCACTCCTCCAGGCCAGGAAAGACGCGTGCTGTGACCACTCCTCCAGGCCAGGAAAGACGCGTGCTGTGACCACTCCTCCAGGCCAGGAAAGACGCGTGCTGTGACCACTCCTCCAGGCCAGGAAAGACGCGTGCTGTGACCACTCCTCCAGGCCAGGAAAGACGCGTGCTGTGACCACTCCTCCAGGCCAGGAAAGACGCGTGCTGTGACCACTCCTCCAGGCCAGGAAAGACACGTGCTGTGACCACTCCTCCAGGCCAGGAAAGACGCGTGCTGTGACCACTCCTCCAGGCCAGGAAAGACGCGTGCTGTGACCACTCCTCCAGGCCAGGAAGGACGCGTGCTGTGACCACTCCTCCAGGCCAGGGAAGACGCGTGCTGTGACCACTCCTCCAGGCCAGGAAAGACGCGAGTCGTCTTCAACTGTTCGGCCAAGTACGCAGGCGTTTCACTTAACGACCAGCTGCTTCAAGGACCAGATTTAACTAATAGTCTCATTGGCGTTTTACTGAGGTTTCGTGAGGAGCCAGTTACTTTTATGACCGATATCAGGGGCGCAGCTAGGGGGTGCATTAGGCACCCCCCCCCCGTCGTGGCTCAGAGGGGCCCACGGTGGACTCAGAAAGGGCCCATTTCAGGCCTGATAAAACCCAATTTAGCCTCAGAAAGCGAGCACATCAAGTCCATTTTTTTTTTGGGGGGGGGGGGGGCATCAGCCAATGCTAAGGGGCCCACTTCGGTTAGCCACCCCCATCGCAATATCCTGGCTGCGCCCCTGGCCGATATAAAAGCTATGTATCATCAGGTTCGCGTACCAGAAGAGCAAGCTGACTATATCAGGTTCTTGTGGTGGCCTGATGGCGACATAGATAACCAGCTCGAAGAATACCGAATACCAGTTCACCTGTTTGGAGCAGTTTCGTCTCCTAGCTGCGCAAATTTCGCTCTGCGACGAACAGCAGAAGACAATTCAACGAAGTTTGGCGGTTTAGAAACAAGAAACACTATTGAAAGACATTTTTATGTTGACGATTGTTAAAGTCCGTCAAAGAAGTGGACGAAGCCATTCGACTAATACAAAATGTAAGCAATGCTTGTGAAGAAGGGGTTTTCACCTGACCAAGTTCGTTAACAATAAAGTAGCAGTCGTTAAATAAATCTCAGAACACGATAGAGCCATGGGTTCTAAACCTTGAACCTGACGCAGCAATCAGAGTCAGAAGAGCGCGCTTTGGGTGTTCTGTGGAACACAGAAACAGACACACTCAGATTCAAAATGGCGAACAAGGAAAAGTCCAAGACGCGCCGCGGAATACTGGCTACCATCAACTCTATTTTCGATCCACTGGGCTTTGTCGCTCCAGTAGAAATTAAACAAAAAATATTATCGCAGCCGCTATGTCGGCTTAATCTAGCATGGGACGACGTACCGTCTGAAGAAACCCAAAGGAGCTGGACTTAAGGAGCGGCTTAATCTAGCATGGGACGACGTACTGTCTGAAGAAACCCAAAGGAGCTGGACTTAAGGAGCGGCTTAATCTAGCATGGGACGACGTACCGTCTGAAGAAACGCAAAGGAGCTGGACTTAAGGAGCGGCTTAATCTAGCATGGGACGACGTACCGTCTGAAGAAACGCAAAGGAGCTGGACTAGTTGGTTTGAATCATTACATAAATTAAAGGAATGCAGCGTCAAAAGGTGTTATAAACCAGAGGAATTTGAACAAATCACTTCTTGTCAAGTTCATCACTTTTCAGATGCCAGTGAAGTCAGATATGGCGCCGTGTCATACCTAAGAATGCAAAATCAACTAGGGCAACTACACTGTTCGTTTATCATGGGAAGGCTCGAGTTGCCCCTGTCATGACGGTTACCCTTCCCCGTCTGGAGCTGGCAGACGCTACGGTTGCTGTTCGTCTGGGCGCCCGTCTGGAGCTGGCAGACGCTACGGTTGCTGTTCGTACGGGCGCCCGTCTGGAGCTGGCAGACGCTACGGTTGCTGTTCGTCTGGGCGCCCGTCTGGACTGGCAGACGCTACGGTTGCTGTTCGTCTGGGCGCCCGTCTGGAGCTGGCAGACGCTACGGTTGCTGTTCGTCTGGGCGCCCGTCTGGAGCTGGCAGACGCTACGGTTGCTGTTCGTCTGGGCGCCCGTCTGGAGCTGGCAGACGCTACGGTTGCTGTTCGTACGGGCGCCCGTCTGGAGCTGGCAGACGCTACGGTTGCTGTTCGTCTGGGCGCCCGTCTGGAGCTGGCAGACGCTACGGTTGCTGTTCGTCTGGGCGCCCGTCTGGAGCTGGCAGACGCTACGGTTGCTGTTCGTCTGGGCGCCCGTCTGGAGCTGGCAGACGCTACGGTTGCTGTTCGTACGGGCGCCCGTCTGGAGCTGGCAGACGCTACGGTTGCTGTTCGTCTGGGCGCCCGTCTGGAGCTGGCAGACGCTACGGTTGCTGTTCGTACGGGCGCCCGTCTGGAGCTGGCAGACGCTACGGTTGCTGTTCGTCTGGGCGCCCGTCTGGAGCTGGCAGACGCTACGGTTGCTGTTCGTCTGGGCGCCCGTCTGGAGCTGGCAGACGCTACGGTTGCTGTTCGTCTGGGCGCCCGTCTGGAGCTGGCAGACGCTACGGTTGCTGTTCGTACGGGCGCCCGTCTGGAGCTGACAGACGCTACGGTTGCTGTTCGTCTGGGCGCCCGTCTGGAGCTGGCAGACGCTACGGTTGCTGTTCGTACGGGCGCCCGTCTGGAGCTGGCAGACGCTACGGTTGCTGTTCGTACGGGCGCCCGTCTGGAGCTGGCAGACACTACGGTTGCTGTTCGTACGGGCGCCCGTCTGGAGCTGGCAGACACTACGGTTGCTGTTCGTCTGGGCGCCCGTCTGGAGCTGGCAGACGCTACGGTTGCTGTTCGTACGGGCGTCGTTGTAAAACGAGAGATGGAAATTCCTGTTGACAACGTGACTTTCCGGACAGACAGCACGGCCGTCTTACGTTACATCAACAATAAGACTATCAGATTTAAAACGTACGTAGCAAATAGAATAGGAACTATTCTTGACCTTTTTTGTCCCATACAATGGCATTACGTAGGAACGAAATGCAACCCTACCGACGAAGCGTCCAGAGACAGTTCAGTTAAGATATATTTAAGCTCAAGATGGATCAGAGGCCCAGCATTTCTGTGGGAAACCGAAGACAACTGGCCGGTGCAACCAATAGAACCCCAGCAGGTTGAACTTTGCGACCCTGAAGTAAAGAAGATCGCTAAAGTCGGAGCAACTGTAACAGAACTAAATCCCACAGACCGTCTTTTACATAGATACTCAAGCTGGTATCGACTGAAGCGAGCCGTCGCATATATTATAAGGCTGAAGAAGATGTTGAAAACACGTATGTTGGGAGATGAGACGGAGAGTCGTCAGCAAGCAGAAATTACAAGGCTATTGAAAGTCGAAGATCTAAAAAAACGCAGACAGTGCTATCATCACATACATACAACTGCAAGCTTTCCCTCTATAGAGGGAACCCTCTATAGAACTTATATACAAGTTCAAACGCTGAAACACACGTCATCCACGTTACAAAAATCCCTGGTCAATAGTGGCAGTCCGATTCGGATTAAGTCCAATCGTGGCAGTCCGATTTATCGGCTTAATCCTGTTTTGCACAACGGAACCGTTGTTGTTGCAGGGCGCCTGTAGCATGTCGCTCGTCCTTTCGAATCCCCAGCAGTCCTACCAGCAGTCCTACCAGCAGTCCTACCAGTCCTACCAGCCACCCAGCAGTCCTACCAGCAGTCCTACCAGCCACCCAGCAGTCCTACCAGCAGTCCTACCAGCAGTCCTACCAGCAGTCCTACCAGCAGTCCTACCAGCAGTCCTATCAGCAGTCCTACCAGCAGTCCTACCAGCAGTCCTACCAGCAGTCCTACCAGCAGTCCTACCAGTCCTACCAGCCACCCAGCAGTCCTACCAGCAGTCCTACCAGCCACCCAGCAGTCCTACCAGCAGTCCTACCAGCAGTCCTACCAGCAGTCCTACCAGCAGTCCTACCAGCAGTCCTACCAGCAGTCCTACCAGCAGTCCTACCAGCAGTCCTACCAGCAGTCCTACCAGCCACCCAGCAGTCCTACCAGTCCTACCAGCCACCCAGCAGTCCTACCAGTCCTACCAGCCACCCAGCAGTCCTACCAGTCCTACCAGCCACCCAGCAGTCCTACCAGCAAATAACATGTAACGCAAATCATTATTCATCACATCCATAAATCGGAATGTCACCAAGGCCGTCAACACATGTTAGCTTGCCTAAGGGAACACTGTTGGGTGATCGATGCCAACGCCGCCGTGTGTCGAACGCTGTTGAATCGCGTCACGTGCCGTCCACTGCAGGGTCGGCCGTTAAGTCAACAGATGGCCGACCTGCCAGTCGACCGCGTCAACTCGGACCTACCGCCATTCTCTCTTGTTGGAGTTGAAAGTTTGGCCCATTTTACGTCAAGCGTGGGCGCGGAACTGCCAAAAGATCCGGCGTCTTATTCACGTGTTTGACATTAAGAAGTTTCCCATTCGCTCACGTCTGATTCATTCGTCAACGCGTTAATAATATTTATATCAAGAAGAGGAAATGTGACAGAAATGCGTTTCGACAACGGTACACATTTTGTGGGAGCTCAAAAGGAGTTACACGCTGATATAGCACACTGGGACCGAAACCAGATCCACGACTTCTTGTTGCAGCATGAAATGAAGTGGACGTTCAACGCTCCTGGCGCCTTCCATCCGGGAGGTGTCTGGGAACGGCAAATCCGCTCTGCAATACAAATATTAAGCGCACTTACTTCCAGTCAAATATTGGATGACAAAGGACTATCTACCTTGCTCTGTGAAGTGGAAAATGCGATCAATAGTCGGCCATTAACGATAGTGTCTAATGATCATAGAGATCTGAACCCTATCACTCCAAATCAGCTGCTGCTGCTTCGATCTAGCCCGGTCCTGCCCCCGGATGCTTCAGCAACGCCGACTATTACTGCAGAAGAAGATGGAGACAAGTTCCGCACTTGGCGTCAGAATTATGGAATAGGTGGCGGAAAGAATATCTTCAGACACTTCAGCAGCGGCAGAAATGGAACCAAAGAAAACAGAACCTGCGGATAGGCGATGTTGTTCTGACGGACGGCGATACGCCAAGAAACTTGTGAAGACTGGGTCGGATCACATATGTGTTTCCCGACGACAAGGGATTGGTGAGAACTGTGGTAGTTGCAACAAAATCTTCGACCATACGCCGCCGAGTGAATAAGCTTGTTCTTATATTTCCAACCGAAGGAGATACGAGAGGAAGTGACACAGCGTGCGCGTGACGTGGGCGGGTGTAAGTGCGCCGTCATAATCGACGGTGCCACCAGTCAGCGACCGAGGAAATTATCGCCAGCTTTAGTCAATTTAGGTTAAATTTTGGAAAATTCAAGCAAGTAATTATTTTCAAGTTAAAGTTAAGTAAACTCGTTCAATAGAACTTAAGTAAATGATAAATTTTGTTACCCTCGGCCAAACAACTTTCGAAATTACTTTTAAACGAGACTAACGAAGAAGCGAGATACCGAAATAGTCTACGACAAAGAACAAAACGAACAAACGACCAGAACAACGACTCTGAACTGAGACTGCTTAAATTTGTCGTAAACGTGAATGAAATCGACTATATCATTAGCATCGCTTGTGAATACATGATTATTTAACTCTCGTAAGGCCTTTGATTTGGTTTATGTTGGGCGGCTGCAACACTTCATATTTTCGACTACAACCAGCGTATATTTGACAACTTTCAGAAAGGTGAAACATTCCCTTTACAGGAAATAGTTCACCTTGGAATTGTTTTCCCAAACACGATTTGATTATATTTGTTAATACAATATATTTGCATATTGTCAAAAATGGCCTTGTATCGTGTCGATTCTGGACAGAAGGCCGTAAATATTATTGTTTATCAAAACTATATGCATACTCTCTGAGTCAGAGTCCTGACGTCACGCGAATTAAAAAAAAATGGTTCAGCCAATCAGATTCGAAAGTAGTCGCATAAGGATAGACTTTCATTAGAGATGTGCCAACCGGCGGCCGGCGGTTCACTTGCTAGCACCAGCTGCAACCTGATTGACTGATGGTATAGCCTCTGCCCGGGATAAATCCAGCACAACATTCTTTCGCCATCACCGCATTCCTTCGCCAAAAAAAAATCAGATATATTCGGCTGGAGAGTCTTTTCAGTCAAGAAAACTTGCAGATAGGGTTTTTCCAACACGGGCTACACAACTGCTAACTCAGTTTAAAACTAATGTTGAAGGTGATCTATTTCCTATAACAAACTTCGACGGACTTCATTTCACATTCAGTGTCATCTGTATGCTAAGCAATGCGGCCCATTCCATCGTGGGATTCCATGTCTACAGCAGCAGGAATCAAGATTAGACATTGTTACCGAGCGGGCGCGAAGCGACCGTGAGGCTTCTGGTCAACTTACTAGACACATTTACATTTGACCCGGCCCGAACCGGCCCGACCCGGCCCGACCCGGCCCGAACCGGCCCGAACCGGCCCGACACGGCCGTACAGACGCTTTTCGGAAGCTATTAACTTTGCATCCACTGCTCCGATTGAGATCGAGTTTTCACCGTTCGATAGGACCAGCAAATCCATTTGATTTTGATATGATGCGTTCTGATAGGGGTGGTACCACAGCGCGTGGCACATGCAAACGTCGAAATGAACATAAATCATTCTTGATAGAAATGGCATGATTTATCTAAGTATTAATGTATACAATGAAGCATGCAGCGCTCAGGACGCACTCCCTTTTGGCGGATTCGAGAAAGGAGATCATGCACAATTTAATACAACTTAATTTTTAAGTAGTTTGTCCCAGGGAAGCAACAGATGCCGCTCGGTTACCGCCGATTAAGGCGTTTTACTGGTTTTATCATACTGGGGATAATTAGATGGATATATGATAATTGTTTTTATTCTGTTGATACTGAGTGACCAGTGTTCGTCACGGGCCCAACCAACCCCAGCCCAGCCTGGCCAAGTCCCATGAACACCAAGCCCAGGCCCGGAATAGGCCCGGTCAAATTCATAATATTGAGTCCCAGGCCCAGTTCGGCCAGTTCAGATTAAGCATATAATTATTTTCACACAATTTGCAATAATTATTCTAGCATATGTACTTGTATGCTGTAAATATGAAACAGTGAACAACTATGATAACCAAAAAACAAAAAGTCACAGCCATAGCAGCAGTGTGTTGCTGAGTAAGTGAACTGCTGGTTAAAATATTTCTGAGCTCTGACCTGAGCTTGTGCGACGCACGCATTACTTCAAAATTGTCAGTCCCAAGCCCATCCAGAGCCCAGTGATTTACCTTAAGTTGAAGCCCGGCCCTGGCCCAGCCCAGGCCCAGCCCATGACCCATAGGGCCGGTCAGCCCAACCCATGGCGAACTCTGTGAGTGACACATGATCTGGATTCGTTTGTCATACTATTGAACCAAACATGATGCATGCTGGTAGGCGGTAAGATTTCTGCTGTGTCCGCCAGAATTGAGCACGTTATCATGAAGGCATTCCTGGGTTTGGCAGCTGGACGATCGTGGCGCATGGATGACTGTTATGACTGGTATGTGATTGGTTGAATTTGGTGCGCTGAATTAATCTCAGGTCAACGCTGCCTGCACGTCAAGCTGCTGGTTTTGTTAACTCGTTTTGATGGGAGTTATCAATATAATTATGTAGTGAGGAATAAGCTTTACAAGAGGTTGGCCAAGACACTACAATTTCCAACTGCATTTGGCTTTTTGTCATGCCACTGTTGCATTCAAGATATACGGTCAAAACTATTGCATTCAATTCATTATCTATCCGGTGGGGATATTACGGTGACTAAACTTTTCCGCGTTTAACTACTTATACATATTCATCGATCACTTCATGACTGGTGGGAGAAGTTTTACTGCAAAAAGAAAGACATAGCCAACTATACTTGTTGCCAATAAGATGTAAACTTTACCCATACAAACTCTGGCCGGAGTAGTTTAATTCCAAAACAAAAGAAATACACACATGCAATTTTATTCCTGATCAAATGTAAACTTTCCTCAAAAGAAACGCAACTAATTGACAGCCCCCTTACCGATCAACTGTGATAGAAAGGAAAGTGTCCCAGAATAAATCCTTCGTACGGCTTATGTTGAAGCTACCATTTCTGTTGGCTCACTGGTGCTGCCTGGAGTTCCCTGGCTCGCCATACTGACCCTTACCAGCGCCCGTCTCACCGCTACAAACGAATTCTGGGGCTTTCCCCAGTACTCGTGTGTAGCGGTCCAAATCCACTCCCAGTGCCATGAGACAGTAAAACGTCTCATGGCACTGGCTGGCCATGAGTGGAGAAGCTGAGCGGCGTCCGGTATTGATTTCACACCTGGAACAGGGCCTGAATAGGGATTGGCACGGGCACAGCTTCATTTAAATGTTAACGAAAGTGAGGTTTACAGTAATTAGTTTTTTGAAGAGCGTAAGAACATAATATTCATCGTTAATGATGTAGGTATGTGTCCTGGTAATACAATTGATGCAGCCTTACCATACACGGTCCAGATAGCGCTATAAAGTCAAGAACGTCGCTTAACCTGACATTGACTGGGGTGGGAGAGTGGGGGGTGGGGTTAACGCCAACATGATTAATTTGAGTAATAGCTCAAAAACCAATAGCACTATCAACGTGAAACTTCGGGTACCTTCTTCTAAATCACGGTTACGTCTTCTGCGAAACAAATAAAGCAATTTCGTCGAAAAATATCAAGTTATAACGAATTGAAGGACGTCACTACAAACGAGTTTTACACCAAAATCAGCTTTAGTCAGCACCAAAATTACACCAATGTAACAGACCGTACAAATGCCATATTTTAAGAAAAATGCAATCCAAAAACGCCAAAAGATAGCAAATGGCAAGAGCTACAAAATGGCTATCTCGGATGTGTGAAAATTTCGGTTTTGACCCCAAAAATGCACAAACAAGTTATATTTTTGGAAAATGCCCACAAAATCGAATTTATCAAAGATATTAAAAAAGCTGGAATATATCTCAGAGAACCACATATGGGAAACTACCATACCAAATTTGAGAATGATATTACCATTTTTGACTGACTTATGGTATCTAAAGTATGGGTAACTCATGACATCATATTTACAAATTGCGTGTTGTGACTTTTATTGACCAGATACAGACAAATAAATGGCACCACTGTATTTCTGAGACAAAACTGGTCTTGAAACATGCATTTTTGTTATTTATATTTATCAATTAAACATTTTGACCTTCATTGACCTGAACTTGACCTGAACTTGACATTAACTTCACGTAAATGAAGTCAGGTGGTAAAATGACTATCACTATCGAATTATACGTGGAAAATAACTCATAAAACATGTGTTGCATGACTTTCGTAGACATGTTGAGCATAGTGACCTTTTGTGACCTGACCTTGACCTTGACCTCGGACAACAATCTCCCTTTAGCTCATGTAGGATGTGTATCATGCCTTTGGCAGCACATGGGGTGATCATGGTCGTAATCGAAGTCGTTGGATGGAAAGTATGGCCCATAAACTCAAATACGTCGATTTTGACCTTTGACCTTACCGTAACCTGACATTTGACCTCACTTTGACATTTTGGAGTATGCGTTAGATTCGTCTCATTGAGAGCTTTCGATTGCCGCCCTGAGCGTATCGCTGTGATCATTGGTTCGGAAGATGACCAGGGGGAGGGGGGGGGGGGGGGGGCGTTTAACGCCCCCCCCGTCAATGTTGTTCTGCTGAGACCCCAGTCAATGCCGGGCTAATATGTGGCGATCATTTGAGGTTTATGTAAAATCAAAGATTTATCTGTCTTGTGTTACTGCCGGGCTCCACTGCACGCTTTTGCAATTTATCGCTTCGCTTTTACGTTTTATCAGGTCGACTTTGCGTTTTCTCACGTTCATAAAAATGTTAACTACGTGTTAATATACAGTGCAGGCTCCACTGAACGAAATGAGAAAGTGAATAAATGAAAAAGTGCGTAATCGGTACGGTAAACCTCAAAATCGAAACGGAAAAGTGAAAAAGTGTAACCAGAAAACGTCTAATCAATACGCAAAAACGAAAAAATGAGAAAGCATAAAAACGAGAAAATGTTTGATCAGTTGAAAGTTTTTGCACTTTTGAAGTTTGCTCTGCTCATCATACCACCTTTCAAGTGATGTGTGGCTGTGTTTCAGGCGAATATTTGCTTGCCGTATTTAAACTACTCCTGCCACCTTGCGTTTGCAAAGAAAGCTGAGCTTCTGAACTCGCCGTTGCGTAATAATGTAAACAAAACATTCCGATGGCCATCTTTGCGTGTGTCGGGCGGTTGGTTCCGTTGTGGCAGTGCCAAGCGGTTTCAACTTGTGTGTGTGTGTGTGTGTGTGTGTGTGTGTGTGTGTGTGTGTGTGTGTGTGTGTGTGTGTGTGTGTGTGTGTGTGTGTGTGTGTGTGTGTGTGTGTGTGTGTGTGTGTGTGTGTGTGTGTGTGTGTGTGTGTGTGTGTGTGTGTGTGTGTGTGTGTGTGTGTGTGTGTGTGTGTGTGTGTGTGTGTGTGTGTGTGTGTGTGTGTGTGTGTGTGTGTGTGTGTGTGTGTGTGTGTGTGTGTGTGTGTGTGTGTGTGTGTGTGTGTGTGTGTGTGTGTGTGTGTGTGTGTGTGTGTGTGTGTGTGTGTGTGTGTGTGTGTGTGTGTGTGTGTGTGTGTGTGTGTGTGTGTGTGTGTGTGTGTGTGTGTGTGTGTGTGTGTGTGTGTGTGTGTGTGTGTGTGTGTGTGTGTGTGTGTGTGTGTGTGTGTGTGTGTGTGTGTGTGTGTGTGTGTGTGTGTGTGTGTGTGTGTGTGTGTGTGTGTGTGTGTGTGTGTGTGTGTGTGTGTGTGTGTGTGTGTGTGTGTGTGTGTGTGTGTGTGTGTGTGTGTGTGTGTGTGTGTGTGTGTGTGTGTGTGTGTGTGTGTGTGTGTGTGTGTGTGTGTGTGTGTGTGTGTGTGTGTGTGTGTGTGTGTGTGTGTGTGTGTGTGTGTGTGTGTGTGTGTGTGTGTGTGTGTGTGTGTGTGTGTGTGTGTGTGTGTGTGTGTGTGTGTGTGTGTGTGTGTGTGTGTGTGTGTGTGTGTGTGTGTGTGTGTGTGTGTGTGTGTGTGTGTGTGTGTGTGTGTGTGTGTGTGTGTGTGTGTGTGTGTGTGTGTGTGTGTGTGTGTGTGTGTGTGTGTGTGTGTGTGTGTGTGTGTGTGTGTGTGTGTGTGTGTGTGTGTGTGTGTGTGTGTGTGTGTGTGTGTGTGTGTGTGTGTGTGTGTGTGTGTGTGTGTGTGTGTGTGTGTGTGTGTGTGTGTGTGTGTGTGTGTGTGTGTGTGTGTGTGTGTGTGTGTGTGTGTGTGTGTGTGTGTGTGTGTGTGTGTGTGTGTGTGTGTGTGTGTGTGTGTGTGTGTGTGTGTGTGTGTGTGTGTGTGTGTGTGTGTGTGTGTGTGTGTGTGTGTGTGTGTGTGTGTGTGTGTGTGTGTGTGTGTGTGTGTGTGTGTGTGTGTGTGTGTGTGTGTGTGTGTGTGTGTGTGTGTGTGTGTGTGTGTGTGTGTGTGTGTGTGTGTGTGTGTGTGTGTGTGTGTGTGTGTGTGTGTGTGTGTGTGTGTGTGTGTGTGTGTGTGTGTGTGTGTGTGTGTGTGTGTGTGTGTGTGTGTGTGTGTGTGTGTGTGTGTGTGTGTGTGTGTGTGTGTGTGTGTGTGTGTGTGTGTGTGTGTGTGTGTGTGTGTGTGTGTGTGTGTGTGTGTGTGTGTGTGTGTGTGTGTGTGTGTGTGTGTGTGTGTGTGTGTGTGTGTGTGTGTGTGTGTGTGTGTGTGTGTGTGTGTGTGTGTGTGTGTGTGTGTGTGTGTGTGTGTGTGTGTGTGTGTGTGTGTGTGTGTGTGTGTGTGTGTGTGTGTGTGTGTGTGTGTGTGTGTGTGTGTGTGTGTGTGTGTGTGTGTGTGTGTGTGTGTGTGTGTGTGTGTGTGTGTGTGTGTGTGTGTGTGTGTGTGTGTGTGTGTGTGTGTGTGTGTGTGTGTGTGTGTGTGTGTGTGTGTGTGTGTGTGTGTGTGTGTGTGTGTGTGTGTGTGTGTGTGTGTGTGTGTGTGTGTGTGTGTGTGTGTGTGTGTGTGTGTGTGTGTGTGTGTGTGTGTGTGTGTGTGTGTGTGTGTGTGTGTGTGTGTGTGTGTGTGTGTGTGTGTGTGTGTGTGTGTGTGTGTGTGTGTGTGTGTGTGTGTGTGTGTGTGTGTGTGTGTGTGTGTGTGTGTGTGTGTGTGTGTGTGTGTGTGTGTGTGTGTGTGTGTGTGTGTGTGTGTGTGTGTGTGTGTGTGTGTGTGTGTGTGTGTGTGTGTGTGTGTGTGTGTGTGTGTGTGTGTGTGTGTGTGTGTGTGTGTGTGTGTGTGTGTGTGTGTGTGTGTGTGTGTGTGTGTGTGTGTGTGTGTGTGTGTGTGTGTGTGTGTGTGTGTGTGTGTGTGTGTGTGTGTGTGTGTGTGTGTGTGTGTGTGTGTGTGTGTGTGTGTGTGTGTGTGTGTGTGTGTGTGTGTGTGTGTGTGTGTGTGTGTGTGTGTGTGTGTGTGTGTGTGTGTGTGTGTGTGTGTGTGTGTGTGTGTGTGTGTGTGTGTGTGTGTGTGTGTGTGTGTGTGTGTGTGTGTGTGTGTGTGTGTGTGTGTGTGTGTGTGTGTGTGTGTGTGTGTGTGTGTGTGTGTGTGTGTGTGTGTGTGTGTGTGTGTGTGTGTGTGTGTGTGTGTGTGTGTGTGTGTGTGTGTGTGTGTGTGTGTGTGTGTGTGTGTGTGTGTGTGTGTGTGTGTGTGTGTGTGTGTGTGTGTGTGTGTGTGTGTGTGTGTGTGTGTGTGTGTGTGTGTGTGTGTGTGTGTGTGTGTGTGTGTGTGTGTGTGTGTGTGTGTGTGTGTGTGTGTGTGTGTGTGTGTGTGTGTGTGTGTGTGTGTGTGTGTGTGTGTGTGTGTGTGTGTGTGTGTGTGTGTGTGTGTGTGTGTGTGTGTGTGTGTGTGTGTGTGTGTGTGTGTGTGTGTGTGTGTGTGTGTGTGTGTGTGTGTGTGTGTGTGTGTGTGTGTGTGTGTGTGTGTGTGTGTGTGTGTGTGTGTGTGTGTGTGTGTGTGTGTGTGTGTGTGTGTGTGTGTGTGTGTGTGTGTGTGTGTGTGTGTGTGTGTGTGTGTGTGTGTGTGTGTGTGTGTGTGTGTGTGTGTGTGTGTGTGTGTGTGTGTGTGTGTGTGTGTGTGTGTGTGTGTGTGTGTGTGTGTGTGTGTGTGTGTGTGTGTGTGTGTGTGTGTGTGTGTGTGTGTGTGTGTGTGTGTGTGTGTGTGTGTGTGTGTGTGTGTGTGTGTGTGTGTGTGTGTGTGTGTGTGTGTGTGTGTGTGTGTGTGTGTGTGTGTGTGTGTGTGTGTGTGTGTGTGTGTGTGTGTGTGTGTGTGTGTGTGTGTGTGTGTGTGTGTGTGTGTGTGTGTGTGTGTGTGTGTGTGTGTGTGTGTGTGTGTGTGTGTGTGTGTGTGTGTGTGTGTGTGTGTGTGTGTGTGTGTGTGTGTGTGTGTGTGTGTGTGTGTGTGTGTGTGTGTGTGTGTGTGTGTGTGTGTGTGTGTGTGTGTGTGTGTGTGTGTGTGTGTGTGTGTGTGTGTGTGTGTGTGTGTGTGTGTGTGTGTGTGTGTGTGTGTGTGTGTGTGTGTGTGTGTGTGTGTGTGTGTGTGTGTGTGTGTGTGTGTGTGTGTGTGTGTGTGTGTGTGTGTGTGTGTGTGTGTGTGTGTGTGTGTGTGTGTGTGTGTGTGTGTGTGTGTGTGTGTGTGTGTGTGTGTGTGTGTGTGTGTGTGTGTGTGTGTGTGTGTGTGTGTGTGTGTGTGTGTGTGTGTGTGTGTGTGTGTGTGTGTGTGTGTGTGTGTGTGTGTGTGTGTGTGTGTGTGTGTGTGTGTGTGTGTGTGTGTGTGTGTGTGTGTGTGTGTGTGTGTGTGTGTGTGTGTGTGTGTGTGTGTGTGTGTGTGTGTGTGTGTGTGTGTGTGTGTGTGTGTGTGTGTGTGTGTGTGTGTGTGTGTGTGTGTGTGTGTGTGTGTGTGTGTGTGTGTGTGTGTGTGTGTGTGTGTGTGTGTGTGTGTGTGTGTGTGTGTGTGTGTGTGTGTGTGTGTGTGTGTGTGTGTGTGTGTGTGTGTGTGTGTGTGTGTGTGTGTGTGTGTGTGTGTGTGTGTGTGTGTGTGTGTGTGTGTGTGTGTGTGTGTGTGTGTGTGTGTGTGTGTGTGTGTGTGTGTGTGTGTGTGTGTGTGTGTGTGTGTGTGTGTGTGTGTGTGTGTGTGTGTGTGTGTGTGTGTGTGTGTGTGTGTGTGTGTGTGTGTGTGTGTGTGTGTGTGTGTGTGTGTGTGTGTGTGTGTGTGTGTGTGTGTGTGTGTGTGTGTGTGTGTGTGTGTGTGTGTGTGTGTGTGTGTGTGTGTGTGTGTGTGTGTGTGTGTGTGTGTGTGTGTGTGTGTGTGTGTGTGTGTGTGTGTGTGTGTGTGTGTGTGTGTGTGTGTGTGTGTGTGTGTGTGTGTGTGTGTGTGTGTGTGTGTGTGTGTGTGTGTGTGTGTGTGTGTGTGTGTGTGTGTGTGTGTGTGTGTGTGTGTGTGTGTGTGTGTGTGTGTGTGTGTGTGTGTGTGTGTGTGTTTCAAGCGGCTTCAACTTGATTTCATGAATGTTAGGAGTTCAAGTCACAAGTGAGAGGAAGCTGGGGAATTTAAAAGTGATCTGTGTTTCCCTAATAGCCATTCAATGAGCTGCGGAGAGGCAAGAGGTTGCTTGTGAAGGAACAAATTGAAGCCCGCGGTTTAGCCAGCGTGCAAACTGCAAATCATCAGTGGAGTCGCTTTGACTTGCTTACGATGCATACCTACATATTTGTATGATTGTTGGAATCTAACCGAGCTCTGCCGGACACACAACGGGTATTTACCATGATCATATATTGATATATACCTATTCAATTAAGCTTTGTGCGCAGCGCAACAACAATTGTTGACGTTTTGTATGCAAGTTTTCCTGGGAAATTACATCCGTTTGTGCTTCGCCTCGTCTTTTATTAGAGAAAAATTTGATACGGCGAAAAAACCGCCTGACAGGGCTGGAATCCGTAACCTTCGGATAACCATGCCATTTTAATCAGCGCCTATAACCTCTCGGCCACCGATGCGACAGGCACCGGCGTGGGTAATAAGCAGTATAGTTGAGGAAGAGTGAGACAAAGGGTCAAAACTACAATGTAGTGCGGGTTTGATGTAAGAAAGCTTTATCTTGGATCACAATATCGAGGCGAAACAAAAATATTGTGATAATCCGATTGACAGTTCCACCCGTCTCGGAAGCTCCCTAACGAAGTGTGTCACGTGAAACATGTGTTAATGCTTGATGAAACGATAAAGTGCAAAAGCTAGAAAGTGAAAAAAACGTAAAAGCGACACGATAAAACGATAAATCGAAAAAACGCATCACGCAAAAGTGCACAGTGGAGCCTGAGCTTTATGGAATTTTTGCACCATTATTAACCCGCGCATTGCAGGGGGTTTGCACCGAAAACGAACTGCAGGGGGTTGATTTCCCCCCCCCCCCGTGAGATCTCGAAAACTACGCCACATAGCGACAAGCCCAAAATAGCATTCGATAGGTTGATACAAGTTCTATCGAAAGTATTTTAGTATTTTTTTTAGGTCAGGCCAAAATTGAGGTCACCAGAGGTCATCAAATGTCAAATTTTCCAGTTTTTTCCTGTTTTAGGACTTCGCTCCAGAAATTCCCATATATCTCGATAACTGTGCTAGTTAGAAACAAACGAAAAAAGCAAACGCCAGCCAGTGCAATTTTCAATCGAAAACGTGCCCTCAATTTTGATCGCAGGTCAATATGTGAGGCTCCAGAGGTCAAAAAAGGAAACAATGCTGCTTTTTTGCAAAATCGCGTTTCGCTATTAACTTTTTACTTAATAAAGATAATGGAAAACTGTGTATGCCATTGTGTTTATCTCGTCAGGGCGCTTGGAATGATATACTTCCTGACCTTGTTAAGTTAACTTAAAAATTTGACCTCAGGTCAAGGTCAAGTATTGAACCAAGTAGGGCATGTTGCATATGGGAAGACGTGTCTAAATGAGACAAACACATTGCTGTCTGTTCTACTTCTCTATCTTCATTATGTCGCGAGTTATTGACAAACAAGTGATGGTGACCTTGGATGACCTCAAATGGCCCCATAGGGTTCACTGATCAAAACTTACACTTGGATCATCAAGCATATTCTATAATAACATGATCCAGAAGTAATTGGGCTAATATCATGCATATCCTTGAAATAGGAAGCATTGTATATTTCCCCATTGACTTATTATGGAGAGGTTACGAAATTGACCTGACCTTAGGTCACCGATATAACAAATTCCGAGAAGAACCAATTGTAAGTACTTATGTCCTCATGACACACTGTAAGTTTCAAACTGATCGGTGAGAAACTCTGGCTTTGGCACAACTGCAAACATTTTTGGAGGTGGGGTCACTTCACCTGGTCTGGTGACCTGACCTGAGATGACCCGAGGTATTTTTGTCTTCTCATAGTGTGCACAATGGAATTCCTAACAGGTGTGCCAAAACCCGGCGGCGCTGCGCGCCGCCGTTTTTTCGCAATCTGCGAAACACCTGATGGGGGGGGGGGGGCAGAAATCAACCTCCCCTGCAGTGCGCGGGTTAATGAACTATCCTATGGTGCAGATTAATATACAAATTAGGTCCCAAATACAGATCCAAATGCAAACCAAGCACTACACGAAACAATGACACACGTATACCATCAACCCGAGGTGGCAATCCTATGTGACGCCTTCCAGCCGATGACAATGACACCCGTATACCATCAACCCAAGGTGGCAATCCTATGTGACGCCTTTTAGCCGATGTACGAACTCGGAGCGAGCATCAGAGTCGGCGATGGCCGGCAGCAGGCAACAATCAGCCGTAAAACTCCCCAGATACTGTTCAATCATGTTTCCGATAGATTTCTAAGACCTCAAAGGGCCCGTGAAGATCTCTCACATGGATTTCTGACCCATGAGACCCTGATCTCGGAAGTTCAGGTTCCAGCCCCTCAGCCCTGATGAGTGCCCAGATCATGACCCCAGAGACCCTGATTCTGAGAGCCCTGGACCACATGGCAACCCACCAAATTCAACGAATCGCTCAGAGTTTACACAGAGCACGAAGTCGTGTCGGGACGATCAGAAGTAATGGCTTTACGGCTAGCAATAGTCTACCCGCCATGATGCCCATCCATTTCTAACGAGTCATCAGCACGAAAAGTGACATCAGCTATATTGTCGCGTTTAGCGTTAGCGTTAGCGCGACGTATTAACCCGTGAGTTACTGGGGTATATTTAATAACGCGACCTACTGGGGGGGGGGCTATTCTTTGCCCCCCCCCCCCTCGGATCTCCGGAACTACTGGACCGAATGTAAAAATTCAAACGGCATTCGATAGCCCTGGAAAATTTATCGCGGGAAACATAATATTGTTGACCTCGCAGTCACCAATCACGTCACAGGTCAGGTCAAGTACAAAATGTTTGACCGTGTCAAAAGGTCTCGATGGATGGAATTTTCGCGCAAAATTGCGATATTAAACGCATAATCTGTCGATAAATCGGTATGATTCGTGTGTCTGACACTTCTAAGTACCTTTCTAAGCTGTTTATGACCTTGGGCCAGGTCAAGATCATCCGAGGTCACGAGGTCAAACTGCAGATTACGGTCATTAGGCGTTCTAACACATGTTTATGGGTTTGTTTTTCGTCTAGAACGCGTAAAATGACCTTAGAACATTGTTTGCTCCATATAAATAGAAGTAAAAAGCAAAAATGGAAATGCGTTTTTTATGCATAGTAATGCTGTGAGAGGTGGTCGATTTGTGTCATTTAACCCGGCAGTCACTGGGGTATATTCTGTAACACGACTCACTGTGAGGGGGGGCTTTTTTTAGCCCCCCTGGTATCTTCAGAACCAATGATCGCAGCGGGACGCACAAGGCGGCATTCGAAAGCACTCAATGAGATAAGCCTAACGCAAACTTAAAAATGTCAAATTAAGGTCACATGTCAGGTCACGGTCAAGTCAAACGTCAAAATCGAGGTATTTGAGGTTATGGACAATACTTGCCATCCATGGCCTTCGATTGCGCCTATAATCACCCAAAATGCTGTCAAAAGTATAATACATATCCCACATGAGCTAAAGTGAGATTGTTAGAAAAGATCAAGGTCAAGGCCAGGTCACAAAAGGTCACTACACACAAAATATCTACGAAAGTCATGCAACACATGTTTTATGGATGCTTTTACGCGTATAATTCGATAGTGGTAGTCATTTTACCACCTGACTTCATTTACGTGAAGATAGTGTCAAGTTCAGGTCAAGTTGAGGTCACTGAAGGTCAAAATTTAAAATTTATAAATCTAAATGAAAAAGCATGTTTCTATATCAGTTTTATCTAAAACAAACAGTGCTGGCATTTATTTGTCTGTATCCGGTCAATAAAAGCAAAAAAAAACGCAAATTCAAAATATGACGTCATGATTTACCCATACTTTATATGCCATGACAGTCAAAAAAGATGATATCATTTTGAAACTTTGTATGGTAGTTGTCCATATGTTGTTATCTGACATATATTCCGTTTTTTCAATATCTTTGAAAAATTTGATTTTGTGAGCATTTTTTCAAAAAAAGTTTTTTTTTGTGAAATTTTTGGGGTCAAAAACCAAAATTTGTGAAATTTCGAGATAGCTGGTTTGTAGTCCTTGCAATTTTCTACCTTTAAGCGTTTTTGGATTGCATTTTGCTTCAAATGCAGCATTTGTACGGCTTGGCAAAGTTTAGCCGATTTTGGTGTCAAAATCGTGTTTAGTGACGTCACTAAATTCACTATATCTCGAAAAATTTCTGACGATTTTTTTTCATTTTTTCTCAAAAGGTGTAAAAATGATGCCCGGAAAGGTACTGAAATTTTCCCGTCGATATCTGGATTATTTATTGAAATATTCCTGATATTCCTAAGGGGGGGCTAAAAAAGCCCCCCCCCCAGTGACTCGCGGGTTAAAGGTCATAACTCAGTCATTTTTGAAGATATCGACTTCAAATTTGGTACACATATTTACCGCACACGTCTCGATCACATATATTCCGGTTTGTGGATAATTCTGATTTTGTCTTGAAAATTTGGTAAAAACCAAACAAAATGTATTTAGATTTCTCAAAATTTTTAATTAAAAAAACCCTCAAAAATCCGAGGAAGCAGTTCGATAGCCCGGTCTATTGTCAATAATTTGATTTAAGACAATTGAGTTTATCCCAAAGATCGTACCTTTGACAGCGTTTTCCGCAAACCATTATTTTGCAACCAAAACCGAATAACATGACGTCACTCTGATGTCATTCCCGGTTGACCTATCATAATCTCATAATTTTCCTTTTGCCAACATGTGTAGAATTGATGTGAGAGAAGGTACTGCAAGTTTGGTGACGATACCGGTGTTCGTTTAGGAGTTATTGCAAAATAACAGGAGGGGGGGGGCAAAAAATAGCCCCCAGTAACTCGCGGGTTAAACCGCGAGTTACTGGGGTATATTCCATAACGCAACTTACTGGGGGGGGGGCTATTTTTTGCCCCCCCCCCCCCCCCTCGGATCTCGGGAACTACTGGACCGAATGTAAAAATGCAAACGGCATTCGATAACCCTGGGAAATTTATCGAGGGAAACCTAATATTGTTGACCTCGGGGTCACTGATGACGTCACAGGTCAGGTCAAGTATAGCATGTTTGAGCGTGTCAAAAGGTCTCGATGGATGGAATTGTCGCGCAAAATTGCGATATTAAACGCATAAGCAGTCGATAAATCGGTATAATTCGCGTGTCTGACACTTTTAAGTACCATTCTAAGCTGTTTATGACCTTAAACCTCGGTCAAGGTCATCCGAGGTCACGAGGTCAAACTGCAGATTACGGTCGTTAGGCGTTGTAACACATGTTTATAGGCTTGTTTTCGTCTAGAACGCGAAAAATGACCTTAGAACATTGTTTCTTCCATATAAATAAAAGCAAGAACGGAAATATATTTTGTATGCATAGTAATGGTGTGAGAGGTGGTCGGTTTTGTCATTTAAAGGTCATACGTCAGTTATTTTTGAAGATATCGACTTCAAATTTGTTACACATTCACCGAACAGGTCTCGATCACATATATTCCGGTTTTTGGATAATTCTGTTTTTGTTTTAATATTGTAAAAAAAATGTATTTGGATTTCTCAAAATTTGTAATAAATAACTCACAAATCCGAGATGACAGTTTGATAGCCCTGTATATTGTCAATAATTTGATTTAAGACAATTGCATTTACCTCAAATATTGTACCTTTGACAGCGTTTTCCGCAAACCATTATTTGTCAACAAAAACAGAAGAACATGACGTCACTCTGACGTCATTCCCGGTTGACCTATCATAACCTCATCTTTTCCTGTGGCCAACATGTGTAGAATTGATGTGCGAGAAGGTACTGAAAGCTTGGTGACGATACTTGGGTTGGTTTAGGAGTTATTGCAAAATAACGGGAGGGGGGATACCCCCCCCCCAGTAAGTCCCGGGTTCACGGCAGTTCGTCGGTCTAAGTACTTCATCTTTATGAAACACAGCAGCAGGGGCATTCCACGACAAATCGACCAAAAATAATTACATTTGTCACCCTCATATTTTTGGAAATTCTGAAAATGTGTTTATAGGGTAGTCTTGGGCTGTAAAGTCAGCTGTGACAATCTTAACATTTTCAGATCAACGGTCAACCAGTTATAGCCTCGGGCATTTTTAAGAGGTCGTGTTGTAAGGCGATCGCCTGTAGCTTGTCAACGAACATCCCAAACGTAATATAATTGCATATGGTTGAGCTCGTACTGATGCGAGGAAACTTTTGGCAATTTTGCAATTTCCCCCAAAAAGAATTGACCCAGTGACCTCGTGACCTAGTTTTCCATGAAATATAAAAAAAAAAATCCCCCCAAAAAAATTCTCCCCCCCCAAAAAAAATTGACCTGTGGCAAGTTAAAATTTACATTTTTTTCTGAAGCCAAATCAGTATTTATGAATACTTTGTTTCTTCTAAATCTATACAAAAATACGTTTTTCCTATAAAGAGTAATTTTGACCCTATTTGTAACAGAGAGGGGGGGGGGGGATTCCGCCCCCCTCCCACCCTCATGTTTTTCGCAGATATCTCCAAAACAGCTGAGAGCAGGCTCATGACATTTTGGACTTTTCGTAGAATTGAATTCCGCATTTGGAGTCAAAATTTTGAGTTCTTAACCTGAACAGAGGCGGTTCCAGGGCACGGTTTTGGGAGGGTTCGGCGGCGACATTTGGCGATAATACGGAAATGCGATCTTCACGGTTTCTTCCTAACTGCCTCAAGTATGAAGGAGTTACATCGGTTTACGGTGATTGCAACAAGTGCAAATTAGTTGATGTTAATGAAATATCATAAAAATTGCATGGCAGAGGCGGTTTCAGGGGCTTGAAAAGGGGGGGGGGGGTTTCCAGGAAGTATGCAATGCTTGGCGGGAAGCCAATAGAGCGATGTAAGGAGCATTTATAGTTATCCAGATGCAAAACATAGCCTCTCTTTCCATTATTTTCATAATTTATTACATATAGAGTTGCAGGGGCGTGTTCAGGCACATGAAAAGGGGGTGACTGGCATGGTGATGACGATATGCCAGCGATTACGGCGCATTAGACGGTTAACTTATAATTATATATGCACATATGAGGCCAGGAGAGAGAATAAATCATTTTTTGCAGAGGCGCGCTCAGGAATGGAAGAAAGGGGATCATATGCAATATTAGTTCGGTGCAAGGGAACTAAGATGCATGGGCCTACAATGACATAACATACTGCAGTTTTCGGATGAAACACGCACCACAGGGTACTCTACGAACGATTATGAGATAATAGGCGAGTCCAGGTAGGGTAAAAGAGGGGTAAGCAATGTGATTTGAAGTTGTAAGTGAAATAGTCACTGTTGACTAGTTAGTATCATAATAGCGGATAATATACTTATTAAAAGGTCTTGCGCCTTCCCAGTTTGGATCCTGAATGCGCCTATGATGAAGTACAATATGTAAAAAGGAACTATCTACGATGAGTAACTTATTTATAGTGCTGGGTAGCAACATGCCTGCAGTTAATATTTTTCCCTATTTTACCTCCCTTTTTCACTAACCTGGTACCGCCTATGGCATAAAATATGATTTATAACTGTTTTCTCTAATGTCACAATAACATACCATTTCATTTATTAAAAAAACATAAAAAATAGTTATATTCCGCATTTACGTCACCCCCATATTGAGTGACCTGCACACGCCTATAATTTTTGAATTTGCAAAATGCATCGCCATATATCGATTTCCATTGCAATGTCTATTGGTTCCCATTGGTTGTGTTAAAATCGGTTGGTAAACATGACAGCTGTGTCGGAACACATATACCACTAAAATGTGTAGTTTTGCCCCCCCCCCCTGTTGCCCCCCTATCAAAAATTTCGATTTGTTCTATTGTTTAGAAATGTAGATCGTGTTGAGGGGAACCAAACGCCGTTTCATTTTCGAAAATCGGACGGGTAGATCTCGAGATCTCCGGGGGGGGGGGGAGGAGGGCGGAATCCCCCCCCCCCTCCTGTTACAAATAGGGGTAGCCAGGAGCCTGTTTCAAATAGGGTTAAGCTTCACAAAACCTCCGGTAGGCGGCGTTGCGAACACATATCTTCGGACTGGGTAGACATCGAGATAGAATACACGACAGTGGATAGACCTCAGTATTCCGAGACGAAAATGTTAGAATACCTTTGTGATCTGAGGTCAAGGTCAAGGTAGTATTCAAGGTCAAATATTGCAGGTAGCGCGTTGAACACATTTCTGTGTAACTCTGGACTGGGTTAAGGTATCGAGATGCGATTAACCACGGTGGATAAGTGTAGGTATTCTGAGACGAAAATGTAAAATTTATTTTATGATCTGAGGTCAAGGTCAAGGTCATATTTAAGGTCAAATGTTGAAATTGTGACCTTCAATATGACCTTGACCTTGGTAGAGATATCGAGATGCAATAAACGGCAGTAGATAAGTATAAGTATTCTGAAACGAGAATGTAAGAATACTTTTGTGACCTGAGGTCAAGGTCATATTTAAGGTCAAATATTGAAATTGCGACCTTAAATATGACCTTGATCTTGACCTCAGATTACAAAAGTATGCATACATTTTCGTCTCAGAATGCTTACACCTATCCACCGTCGTTTACCGCATCTCAATATCTCTGCCCAGTCCAGAGATACACATAAATGTGTTCAAAGCGCTACCTGCAATATTTGACCTTAAATACGACCTTGAACTTGACCTCAAATCACAAAAGTATTCTCATTTCGTCTCAGAATACTTAGACATATCCACTGTCGTTTACTGCATCTCGATATCTCTAACCAGTCCGAAGATACACATATATGTGTTCGCAACGCCGCCTACCGGAGGTTTTGCGAAGCTTAAAGGAATATTGCCACCTCGCGGGCCAATATGGAGTTTTTGGTGTGTATCGGTCGATTAAGCTTGTCCGATTTCACCTGCAAAATTTGGGCCCCGAAACTCCCCCATTAGATAAAAAAAAAAAATTGCACCACTCATGCTTGGCACACATTCCTAAAATTGGAGTCGCCTCATCACTATTTAGAATCACTTTTTTGCGGACTATTATTTTCTTTCGAATGTTGCAATCTCAACATCACTATTCCGTCACTGAACTTTAAAATTCATACGCGTATGCAGTTAGTTATATTTTCAACAACCTTAGCCTCTTTCATAATAAAACAGCAATATTTTCTATGACTCGACTTTGGGACCGTAGATTTGTGGACTATACCTTATAACACAGACAGACTTTTCAAGGTCAAGTCTCGACGAATTCGTACGCTTCGGCTTTGAGCGGGCGCCAATGCCACAACCAAACTGGATGAGAGCGGCAATCATGAATCTATTACTGAGCACAGCTGGGACCAACGTTTTTGAGTCAGAATAAATATAAAATGCTTTGCTGATACCCTGCTTTAGGTGCTGCATGAGCAAGTTTGAGCTTGAGCAATGAGCATATATGATTGTTGATCCCCACCATTCATTTAAGTTGCTTTTTAGAAATCCTCCGGAGGTGGCAATATCCCTTTAATTACCGAGCGGGCGCGAAGCGCCCGTGAGGTTTCTCGTCAACTTACTAGACACAATTACATTTGACCCGGCCCGACACGGCCTGACAGGGCCCGACACGGCCCGAACCGGCCGTACAGACGCTTTTCGGAAGCTAATAACTTTGGAACTACTGCTGGGATTGAGATCGGGTTTTCACCATTGGATAGGACCATCAAATACACTTTGATTTTGGTATGGTGCGTTCTGATAGGGGTAGTAACACAGCGCGTGGCACCAATAGCGTACCCAGGATTCGCTCCAGGAGGGGGCAATTTTTGCTCAGGGGGGCATAAAGTACCCTCATCAAAAACAAAACTCACCGGATTTGGCCCACTATATTTTTAAAAGGGCATATGTTCAACATTTTTCTCTTCAAAAAATCAATAAAAAAATAATTTGTTCGACCAACGGGGCCACGTACAGACCTTCGGGGGGGGGGGATTGCCCCCCCCCCTCCCTCCCCCCCTTGTGTACGCCCATGCGTTGCACACGCAAACGTCGAAATGAACCAAATCTCTTATACGGCCTTGCCAAAATCATTCTTGATCAAAAATGGCACTATTAATATAAGCATTCGTTTTTTTTTACACGCTGAAGCATGCAGCGCTCAGGACGTACTCCTTTTTGGCGGATTCGAGAAAGGAGATCATGAACAAATTTAATCGAACTTAATTTTTATGTTGGCATGCATGGATGCCTGGCAATTTGTATGGAGGACTAAAAGGACTAAAAGGACTAGGTGTTACTACTACGTGTGCTCCCGTACATGGGCGTAGGAACGTTTGGAAAAGTGTGTGTGGGACACGTGGGGGGTTCGAGCATGTTAAACATTCGCCTCTAAATTGTGCCGTTGAAAAATGGAAGTACTTCATCGGGTGGTAGGGGTCAGAGCCCATGCAACAAGCTATGTTGAGCGGCAACAAGCCTAGGGTTGTGATCACAGAAATCCATCCATTCAAATATTCGGACTATTTTTCTTCTTCTTCAAATATCGGCTAAGTGGTTGACGAGTGTCCAAAATAGGTCATGGCAATCAGGGTTGGGAATTCAATGTTTCTGACAACTGTTAACCCGCGCTCCGCTGGGGTCTTCAGCCGAACACATGGGGGAGGGGGCAGATTCTGCCAACTCGATATCTTCCGAACTAATAATCGCAGCGAGACTCGCAAGGCGGCAATGGAAAGTTCGCAATAAGACTCATCTAAAACATGCGCGAAATTTTCAAATAGTCATACGTGAGGAGTCATAAGTGAATCAAACATGACCAATTTGTTTGAAATTAGGCTTGTGTGTTTTCTACGCTTGGTCCTCAAATATGTATTCCGTTATTTTAATACTTTTGAAAATTGTGATTTTGGAAAGCTTCCCCCAAATTAGTTTTTACGAGCGAGCGCGAAGCGCTCGCTCGTCCTTCCATGGTATATGAGAAAAATCTGAATATGAGCGGCCCGGCCCGACCCGGCCCGACCCGGCCCGTGGCGACGCTTTTGAGAAGCTAATATCTCTGCAACAGCACGTCCGATTGACAAGCGGGTTTCTTTGCTGAGTAGCCCCATCTAACCAAACCTGTTTGCAACCGGTGCCGACTCATGTTGGTCACTACCACTGCACGTGGCGCGTGCCGCGTGAGGGGTGTTGAAAAGTGTTATCTCGCAACAAAAAAACTCCGCAACAGCTGGACCGATTGTGTTAAATTTTTTTGTGTGGTTAGGGACCTCTCAGCCGCCACTTTCCCACAAGTCAGGGGTGGGGTGTCTCTGCACGTACGCACGTGCACACCCCCATTCTGTATATCAGGAACGGCTGAGCCGATTGTGTTCAAATTTGGTGTGTGGTTAGGGGTGCCTCTGCACGTGCGCACGTGCACACCCCTATTATATATCGCAGGAACGGCTGAGCCGATTGTGTACACATTTGGTGTATGGTTATGCGACCTCCAGCCGCCAATTTCCCACAAGTCAAGGGTGGGGTGTCTCTGCTCGTGCGCACGTGCGCACTTTTTTTGTATCTCAGAAACTACTTGCCCTATCGAGTTGAAATTCACCATACATTTCCTTCGCGCTCGCTCGTTCATCGCCGACTACGGCGCCTTACTGGCATATTATTTGTGGGGAAAAACTAAAAAAATTACAAATCTGATAGCCACACTTTCAAGAGAATGTCATTTCCTTTCCTTTGGGGCTTTTTATTTGCAATTTGCTTCAAAACTCGATTTATACTCATTTTCAAACATTTATCGCTATTTCACTAAAAACGGCGTGACATGACATCACTAAAATCTCATTATCTCCCAAATTGACATTGACATTTATTTCACACAGGATCCGACACTTTCGGCTTTTCACCTTTGCACGTCTTATAAGTAAAAACATAGTAAATAAAATATGAGAATGAATGATGCACACACACTTTCGTTACATACCATATAACATCGCATGACATTCCACGTGGTAGTGATAGCTTATTCTAACCGGGCTCAGTCTTCAGGCAACGATACAGCGCCGTCTTAAATGATTCGAGCTCACGTCTGTTCTGGCTCACACTGTTGAACAGTTTGACGCCACTATACGCAATCTGTCGTCTGCCGGTTTCTGTTCTGATTGCTGGAAGTCGCAGCCGGTTGTTGTGTCGTGTTTGGTGCTCATGTTTGTAATCGGCGGATGTGATAATCGCACATAATGTTTCGGGCAAATCTGACGAAATTGTTTTACTGACCATTTGCGCGCTGGTACTGGACCAGTTGAGTAGCCGGAAGCCAGTTGAGACCTTTGAGCACCCCCGAGATGTGGTCAAACTTCTTCTTTCCGCTTATAACTCTAGCACTGAAATTTATGATCTTTTGGATCCTGTGAAGTTCAGTCTTACTGCAAGTGCCGTAGATCGACACACAGTATCTTACTATGGAGATCACTAGCGCGGTGACTATCGGTTTGATGGATGACTTTGGCAGGGAATGTTTCGCGTGCACCAGCGCCATCAGACTACCGCTACATTTTGCCACGACGTGATCTACGTGGTCTACAAAGGTGAAATGCCTGTCCATATAAAGGCCAAGGTTTTTGAATGCTTAATGCAAAGTGCTTAACCCTATTCCCTGCGGGGGGCAGATTCTACCCCTCCCGGTGTTTTTTTTTTCACTTGCCGCTTCTAAACCGTGAGACGTCCTGAAACTTAGTGAATTTTCCCAAAATTGAATGGCGCGTGTTGTGTCAAAATTTTGAAAAAATCGGTCTAGCAGAGGCGGTTCCAGGCTCCTGTTTTGGGGAGGGTGTTACGAATTTGGTTTTGCGTCGCATACTTCCTTCGTAGTTTGCAGTGCAATAAATGCGTCAGAAACAATTTAAATGCAATATGCATCATCGATACTGGGATTGTACATATTTTTGTGGCAGAGGCGCACTCAGGATAAAAAAAATGGGAGGCGATACCCACCTTCAAATTAGGTCCAACTTAAAATTAGTAAGATGATAAAAGCGTTACGTGCATGGTACGCCCATGTTTTTTTCCTGGATCCGCCTATGCGCAATATATCAAATTTAACAAATTACAGCATATAATACCCACATGTGACGTTCATATCGTCCCAAACAATCATGAACAGCACATATTTTTTTCCCAGAAAATCACCCCATTTTACATTCCCGGAATACGCCTATGATTTTTTAAAATAAATATATATTAAATACCAGTACATTTGAAGCTCAAAAATGTTTGGAACATGAAAATCGGTCGAGGCCACATGGGCGCAATGACCTTTTAAAAAAAAATGCCCCCTGGCCCCCCATTTTTGAACAAAACAAAAATGTGGGGGTCCAAAAAGAGAGATCTGGTCATGACGAATCGAATGGCGTTTTCCCATTGAAATCGACCGAGCGGTTCTCGAGATCTCTCGGGGGGGGGGGGGGGGCAGAATCTGTCACCACCCCGCAGGTTAACGTAATTCTGGCCGAATAAGTTGGAACTTTTGAAGAAATGTGTAAAATTGATATAGCATAAACAGCACACAGTTTGGCGTTGATATCTGAAACATTTCTAAGTTATTGAGTAAATTCGGGAAGGGGACAGATTCTGCCTCCTCAGCGGGGCGCGAGTTAAGTAATGATAGTTAATCAATACGAGCGATCGTAGAGGGATTTAATCACCCAAAAGTGAATGGATCTAAAGGGTTCGCAAAGGCACAGGTTCGCCCGGCCGCATATTTGGAAATGTCGAATACAAAATTCAGACCTATCATACTTAGGGAGCTATACGTAAGTCAAAAATATAAATATTGCTTTGTAATTCGGTTTGGGCATCATCTGTACTTGGTTCTCCAATATATATTCCGTTTTTTTAATATGTTCGAAAATTTTGATTTTGTGGAAGAAGAAAAAAATCACAAAATCAACATTTTCAAACATATTACACAATTGTAATATATATTATAAAACGATGTATGGACGATGCCCAAACCGAATTTCAAAGCAATATCTATATTTTGGACTGACCTATGGCTCTCTAAGTATGATAGTATGATAGGTCTGGATTTTGTATTCGACATTTCCAAATATGCCGCCCGGCACACCGGCTTCTTCTGACCTTGTATGCGGCTGCTGCCATCTGCCACAGATCATCCAGACCAAAACCAAAATATCGAGCGCCGAAGCGACTCGAACCCACGTTACCGCGAGGGGGCGGGTTGATCATTCCATATATAGTCTAGCGCTCTCCCGATTGAGCTACGGGTCGGACTTCACTCGGGCGGACGGATATTGAACCAATACCAGCGACCGAAGAGGGAGAAACGGCTCAAAAGGATCCCCAAGCCTAGAAGTGGGGAGCCATCCCTCCCCGACCCCACTTGTGCCTACGCTTATGTGTGGGGTTGTGAATTAAATGTTATTTTTCCAACTTTAAAGCTCGAACGTGTCAAACGGATACCAGTGATTGAAGAGCGAGATCGCTCAAATGGGGGAGGGGGCAGATGGCATTACTTCCCCCAGCTGAAAAATCAGGGACATAGCCATCTGCCGTCCGGCCCCAACCACCTACGCCTATTGATTGTTATTGTGGGTTTGTGAAATCAAAGTTTTCTCCGAAATTTAAGTCCCAACCAATGCGAGTGATTGAATAGGGAAAATCGCTCAAAAGTAGGGAGAGCAGTTAATATCGTTGGCGTCAGTCTAAAAAGCGGGGCCTTGGTCCCCTGGTCCCAGTTTCTACGTCTATGAGCTTTAATATTGAGGGTTGAAAATTAGGTGTAATCATATAAACTTTAAGGCACCCATACCGAATCAACATCAGGGATGTAAGAGAGAGCAGTCGCTCAAAACTGGGGGATACAGTAAACATTGTTAGCTCCCTCGACCTAAAACGTTGGGCCCTGGCCTGGCCGGGCCCCCGGTTCTTAGGTATGCTTATGGCATTGCGGGGTTATTAATTTATCGTTACTCTCTCAACTTTAAAGCATTTATCTCGAACAAATATCAATGATCGAAGAGGGTGAAATCGCTCAAAAGTGAGGGGGCCAGTTACCATTGGTGGATCCCCAGGCTACAAAGTGGGGCATATGGCCCCGGCCCCCTTCACTACGCCTATGACTGTGAGGCTGTGAATCAATAATTATTATCCCAGCTTTATATATAAGGCATTCATCTCAAACCAATATCAGTGATCGAAGAGGGTGAAATCGCTCACAAGTGAGGGGTCCAGTTATAATTGTTTGGGGCCCCAGGCTAAAAAGTGGGGCATATGGCCCCTGGCGCCTTCTCTATGCGATGTCGTGAATTAATAGTTATTCTCCCAACTTCAAGGTATCCATCTCAAACCAATAGTAGTGGTCGAATATGGATAAAAAGTGAGGGGGCCAGTTATCATTGTTGGCCCCCAGCCTAAAAGTGGGGGACCATGGCCCCCAGTCCCCGTTCCTAAGCCTATGATTGTAAAGTTGTGAATTAATCATTATTCTGTCAACTTAAAAGGCATTCATATCGAACCAATATCAGTGATTAAAGAATTAGAAATCACTCAAAAGTAGGGAGCAGTTAATATTGTTGGATTCCCACCCTAAAAAGTGGGGCCTTGGCCTCCCCGGCCCCCCGTTTTTTTGTTGTACACTTGTGGGTTATGATATTGCGGGGTTGTAAATCCATCATTATTTTTGCAAATTTATAGCATTCATATAAAAACAAATATCAGTGATAGGAGGAGGAGAAATCGTTCAAAAATGGGGGGGCAGTTAATATTGCTGGCCCCCCAGCCTGACAAGTGTGGGGAGCATGCCCCCCCCCCTGTTCCTACGCCTATGCTCCCATACCGTTTCATATTTCAAATCGGTTTTAACTTTACCAGAGCGCGCCCGCACGGTCATCGCCCCAAAAAGGCGTTTTACTGGTACTACTCTTTATAGGCAAAACGGATTTTAGTTCTTAAGTTTTGTTTTAAAGAATATTCATAAAGACTGATTTGGCTTTAACAAATGCACATTTTCACTTGCCACAGGTTAAGGTATTTCATGGAAAACTAGGTCACGAAACACGAGGTCACTGGGTCAAAAAACTAAAAATTTAAGAAAAAATACGAAATTTCCCAAAGTTTCCTCGCATCAGTGCGAGCCCAACCATGTACAATTATATTACGTTCGTGCTGTTCGTTGACAAGCTACAGGCGATCAAAGTTGACCTTACAACATAACCTCTCAAAAATGCCCGAGGCTATAACTCGGTGACCGTTGATCTGAAATTTGAAGATTGTCACAGCTGGCTTTAGCGCCCGAGATTACCCTATAAACCCATTTGCAGAATGTTCACAAATATGAGGGTGTCAAGCCTTGGTCGATTTGTCGTGGAATGCCCCAGCAGACAGTTTTCGATTCTTAGTAGTCTTCCGCTAGCCATCAAGTAACAATATGCATCAAGATTACGGCATAATGGCCGTAATCAGTCATCGAGTTATAGCATAACATTCAACAACAAAACATTCATCAGCTTACCGCAGTATCCTCGGCTAGAATTATCCGCACCAGGATAACGTTGATGGCATTCCCAATACTTGCATCGTGGTACAGCTGAGACACCTGGCGGACAAAATAGACACTTTTAGTTCAGTCAAACTGCCCCACCAGTGGTCGTGTGTTACGAAGGAGGTGCGGTAGGCGAAAAGGCATGACTGTCGCGGATGCCTCGCCTCAAAATCTGGCGTGTGGGGGGGGGGGGGAGGGGGCAGCCAGGTGGTTGGCCCTTATATGGACTAATGTTTAAATATTGCCAATCGGGCGAACAGCTCGATATGAGCAGTTCAGTGAGTTCAACGAATGAATCGATACAAAAATATAACTAATGGATGGCATCCTCACCAGCGTCCAGCTAACTAACTGACTATGAATGGACACTCTGCCCTGGACCCTCTCCACCTCGACCAGCGCAGTCCCTGCACGCTGCAACTCACCCCATTCATGACCGTCAGGAGATAAGCCTCCACGTTATCGTCAGCGTAAAACTGCACCACGTCCGGATCAGCGACGATCAGGGTCTCGACGTTCCTCTCGGCGCTGACCGAGCGGCGGCGGCGGCGGCGAAGGGCCCTCGCCTCGGCCCGCCGCGCCTCGCTCCACGCCCGCTCCGACGCGCTCCAGTCACTGCGCGAGGCACGCTGACCTGCTGGGGAAGACACGCAGTCAGATGGCGCGCTGGACTGTAGGTGGCAGCACACTCACGCCGCTAGGTGGCGCTTAAGTCGACCACCTCTTGACTCTAAAAATCAATACAAACATTGAAAGCATTATTTTGTTTATAGTAATGATGGAATTTCAACAACAACAACAAAACAACATGAAGTGTATCAGTGGGAAACTATATGCCGATGAGGAAACTCTGAGGGCTAAGTATATCGTAGTTTACAATTGTTTTAATACATAATTAAATGAGCGAACAATATTTTCGGAGATCTAATTAATTTTAACCTTTTTGTTATCAAATATGTGTATAATTTCCGTTGTTTTTACGTGAAATACTTCCATCAATAACGTCATTATTTCTGGTGAAGATATTACGAATATTGGTCCGAGGGGTCCAAGTGACATCTCAACGTCGGCGGGATACAACTGACCTTCAGTCTGACATGTCAGTGGTTCCTGGTGCGATGTACCGCGGGGTCCAGGCCCAGGAGCGTGACGCCTGTAGACTAGATGTGGCCGGGGACCGTCCTGAGCCACACGGTCGCCCTTCACGGGCTCCACAATGTACTGGTGACTATCGGTGTGAATGTAGCCCGACTGTAACACAGGAGAATGACCAGGTCAGCTGATTGGCTGCAGTGTCGCACGGCTTTTGGAATTTGGACCACGGAAACATACGGAATGCATATGGCGAGAACACACCAGGCGTTGGCACATCATCAGCAGATCCAGAGAGATAAAATATGGCGTAGTTATCTGCTCAGATAGTTCGCAAATTAATTATCATTTATCAATTATTCAAGGTTGCGTGACGAGAAAGAATATTCTGCCTCATCGTTTTGTGGAAAATGTATATAATAACGATTACGTCATCCCTTACAAATTACAATCAATCTAAGTCTCTGTAAAGTGTCGACTTATATCTTTGTAGAGTTAGCGTTTAAATAGCTTTAACGCTCGCACTGCAGGGGGTTTGCGCCGAACACGAACTGCAGGGGGGGGGGGGTGATTTCCGCCCCCGTGAGATCTCGAAAACTACGCTAAGTAGCGACAAGTGGAAAACGGCGTTTGATAGCTTGATACAAGTTCTATCGAAAGTATTTAGTATGTTTTAGGTCAGATTTTCAAGCTCTCCTCGGTCAAATTCAGGCCACCAGAGGTCATCAAAGGTCAAATTTTACAGTTTTTTCCTGTTTTAGGACTTCGCTCCAGAAATTCCCATATATCTCGGAAACGATGCTAGCTAGAAACAAACGGAAAAAGGGATCGCCAGCCATTGTAATTCTCAATCGACAAGGTGTTCTCGAATTTGATCTAAGGTCAATATTTGAGGCTCCAGAGGTCAAAAAAGGGAAACAATTATGATTTTTGCCAAACCGTTTTTTGCTGATACCTTTTTACATGACACAGCTAACGGAAAACTGTTTACGCCATTGTGTTTTGCTCGTCAAGGCGCTTCGAATGATATACTTGGTGACCTTGTCAGGTCAACTAAAAAATTTGACCACAGGTCACGTGACCTTGACCTGAGGTCAAGACCCAAAAAGGTAAATTTGCATATAGGGAGACGTGTCTCAACGAGACAAGCAGAGTTCTGTCGGTTTCACTTCTCTATCTTTATTATGTCGCGCGGTGTGGATGCCACCCACCCTCTGTTTTCAGGTAAAACTCGCGTAGTTATCAACCGATTGCGACGATGACGCTTGCAGTACCCTACTTTTGAACATTTTGACACAATCGATTTTTTTTTACTTCTACTTCCCATGACCCGTGACGTATCACCGGTTTATCAAGGTCATTCCAGGCGAAACTGGCTTCCCGTAGGATCGATGTTTGTAACTTGTGCAGTTTCCGAGTGTTTTTTGCTTAGGAGCATATGTACACTGTACAGGTGTTAACAGGTGATATTTATGGTTTCCACTGAGATTGTTACCTCGTTTGACCTTTCCAGAGGTCACCTTGACCTCCGATGCACACCTCCGATGACCTGATATATGATGATGTGATGTGCTTTATGATGACTGAACACTGACCTCCGATGACCTGAGATGACTTTTTTGGCGGCTGTCAGTTTCTAGGATATTTTATGGCGCTGATTTCAAATTTGGAATCCATTTTACATTATTATATGTTCCCCTTGGGTCATGCACTTCCACAGGTCAACCGAGGTCACTGACTGACCTCCGATGACCTGATATGACCTTTTGAACTCTGGTAGTTTATAGGACATTTTGTGACTCTGATTTCAAATTTGGCACCCATTTTGCATTATTATAAGCTCATTCACGATTCTAGCTCGATTATAATTAAATCTCTACGCATTCACGATTTGGATAAAATATGGGTCATTGACATGACCTCATAGGTCACCTATTGACCCAAGAGTTTAAAATCTGATATCAACGGCTTCCGCTCATCACAAGTAACATGCCCATTTTTTAATCGAAGCTCTAGCTCAATTAGGGGCTAGACGCCAGGGAGTCGTACCCCTCCCCCCTGCCCGGTAGCGTAGGTATCGGGTCCTACCCTGGGTTAAAGGTACTCATTTTAAGGAGTCGAAATTAATTAACGCACTTGCTTCCAAGTTATCTACCGAAAAATACAAACGCGTGAACAAGAAAAAACTCAACGGTTCAACGGGTCAACGGGTTGAAGGATCGACGGATAGATGCCTGAATGGGTCAACATGTTAGCCGAGCAGGTTATCCCCGAAAATATCGATGGGTTAACGGGTCTACAGGTTAACGGGTCGAGCTACCTCTAGAAACAATTAATTCCAAATAATGTCCTTCCGCCAGATACAAAGTTCGTATAAAATCAGTGACCTATTTAACCCGCGAGTTACTGGGGTATATTTCATAACGCGACTTACTGGGGGGGGGGGGGCTATTCCCCCTCCCCCTCGGATCTCCGGAACTACTGGACCGAATGTAAAAATTGAAACGGCATTCGATATCCCTGGGACATTTATAGAGGGAAACATAATATTGTTGACCTCGGGGTCAACGATGACGTCACAGGTCAGGTCAAGTACAAAATGTTTGACCGTGTCAAAATGTCTCGATGGATGGAATTGTCGCGCACAATTGCGATATTAAACGCATAAGCTATCGATAAATCGGTATGATTCGTGTGTCTGACACTTCTAAGTACCTTTGTAAGCTGTTTATGACCTTGGGTCAGGTCAAGGTCATCCGAGGTCATGAGGTCAAACTGCAGACTACGGTCATTAGGCGTGGTAACACATGTTTATGGGTTTGTTTTTCGTCTAGAACACGAAAAATGACCTTAGAACATTTTTTGTTTTATATAAATGGAAGTAAAAAGCAAAAACGGAAATGCGTTTTTTATGCATATTAATGCTGTGAGGGGTGGTGTATTTTTGTCATTTAAAGGTCATAAGTCAGCCATTTTTGAAGATATCTACTTCAAATTTGGTACACATATTCACCGCACACGTCTCGATCACATATATTCGTTTTTTTTGATAATTCTGAGTTTTCTTGAAAATTTGGTAAAAAAAATGTATTTGGATTTCTCAAAATTTTGAATTAAAAAAACATCAAACATCCGAGATAGCAGTTTGATAGCCTGGTCTATTGTCAGTAATTTGGTTTAAGACAATTGAGTTTATCTCTAACATCGTACCTTTGACAGCGTTATCCGCAAACCATTATTTTGCAACAAAAAACGAAGATGACGTGACTCTGACGTCATTTCCGGTTGACCTATCATAAGTTCATATTTTTTTATTTTTCCAACATGTGTAGAATGGATGTGAGAGATGGTACTGCAAGTTTGGTGACGATACCGGTGTTTGTTGAGGAGTTATTACAACATAACGGGAGGGGGGGGGGGCAAAAAATAGCCCCCCCCCCAGTAAGTCGCGGGTTAAAGGGAATGTTTCACCTTTCTGAAAGTTGTCAAATATACGCTGTTTGTAGTCTAAAATATGAAGCAAGTGCTGCTGAAAACGATGGTAATATTTTTCTCTCGAAAAGTCACTTAACTTTATACAAATTAAGTTGTTAACTTTGGGATGATGACGTCATTATTGAGCTATAGACCGCCACTGATTGGCTGACAAAGTCGGATTGGCTGACAAAGTGGCTGTCAGCCAATCAGCGGAAACACTAGCCTAGACCCCATTTTGCAAATTATAAATTAAATTGCTTAAAAACGGCTAAGTTTTGGGGAAATTACCTTAGTATTTTCGACATTTCAATAACAGCCAAAGATAATGGCTATCTCAGTTCAAAACTAATACAAAGGTGAAACATTCCCTGGAGTGCTCTCTCGCCAATGTCGTAGGCTTCCATTATTCCACCACAACATCAGCGCGGGAGCCAGCTGCGCATCAGTTTGAATATCACACCCACGCTCTAATCGGCTCGCTCTGTCTTGCTAATTGTGCGTGCCGGGTACACGGCGTGTTGTGTCAGCATGTTCCGAGTCTGGGTGTCAGATCAGACAGCGATAACAGCTCACCACCACACGGTGATAGGGTCAGTAACCGGCTGCAGTGCACCCCCGCCGCCGCCGCCGCCGCCGCCGCGCAGTGTTGCCAGCTGGAGGCGAGCCAGCTGGCAACTCTGGGCGGAGCTGCGTCACCTGTGGACTGGCCGCAGACGCGACCTACCCCAAGCCGGGCCGCGTTGCAGAGAGGTAGGGAGCGGTGCTGTCGGGACGCGGAGCTCCGCGGCGGTAACGCCGCCGATCAGTCAAGATCAATTCATGCGAGATGTGCCAGACAAAGCCCATACGCCAACGAAGAGGTGAATAGATGAGGGGCACGTAGAGTGCGGCTGAGTAGCATAACACGCCTCAGCTCGTGCAATTGTAATCCACGGTTTTATGGAACACTCCTACGCATAAAAGTCACGAATATAGGGTAAAGATAGAAATATGAATATACAATATCGAGTAGGTACTACCTAAAATTGATTCATGTGTCCAGTGAAGCGTTTTCCTTAGATTCATTGAAAGCGAATTGCTCCAAAGAAGTTAGAATATTCTGAACGACCACATTATTCAAACTAAGCCTTCTGTATGAAGCTGTGTCCAAACATATGTACAGACATACAATGTCCGATTTTACAATGACAGTAGCTTAACCCGCGCGGCGCTGGGGTCTCCATCCGAACGCCCGGCGCTGGGGGGGGGGGGGTAAATTTTACCCCCCCTCGCATCTTCACACAAATAACCGCTTCACACAAACAAATAACCGCAGCGAGACGCGCAAGACGGCGATCGAAAGCTCTCGGGGAGAAGAATCTAACGCGTACCCGAAATTCTTAAAATAAGGTCACATGTCAGGTCACGGTCAGGTCAAGTGTCAAAATTTAAGTATTTGGGTTTTTGGACTATACTTTCCATCCAAAGCCTTATATTGCAACTATTATCTCACAAAGTGCTCCCAACTGCATAATGCATCTCCTGCATAAGTAAAAGTGAGATTGTAAGCAAAGGTCAAGGTCAAGATCAGGTCACAAAAGGTCACAGGTCTACGAAAGCCATGCAACACATGTTGTATGGGTTATTTTACACGTATAATTCGATAGAAGCAGCCATGTTTACACCCTGACCCCATATAATGGTCCTCAGGTCAAGGTCAGATCATAATAAGGACAATATTTTACATTAATTAATCTAAATAAACATTGCATGTTTCTAGACTAGTTTTGCCTTAGAAATACAGTGGTGGCATGTATTTGTCTGTATCTGGTCAGTAAAAGGCAAAAACCGCAAAAAAAAATGACGTCATGAGTTACTTATACTTCGAGAGCTATAAGTCAGTCAAAAATAAAGATATTGCTTTGAAATTTTGTTCCAGCATCGCTCATACTCGGTTCTCTATAATTTCTTCCGTTTTTTTTTGTAAATCTTTAAAAAAAAACTTTTGTGGAAATTCTTCCAAAAAAAAATCAGTTTTTTGCATTTTGGGGGGTCAAAAACCCAAAATGTTGAAAATCCGAGAAATCTATTTCAAAGACAATGTTATTCTCTGTCTTTTGACGCCTTTTATTTGCGAGTTGCAATAACATGCTATGCTCTACGATTTTTCAAACATTTAACGTTTTTTCACCAAAAATGACATGACATGACGTCACTAACACGTCATTATCTCCCCAAAATTTTCGCAAATTTCAACAAAATTATGTCAGAAGACGTAGAATTGATGCACCATAAGGTATCATAAGTTTTACTGTGATATCTTTCATAGTTTTCAAGTTATTGAGAAAATCCGGGAGGAGGTAAAATTTACCCCCCAGCGCCGCGCGGGTTAACCCGCGCGGCGCTGGGGTCTCCATCCGAACGTGCGGTGCTGGGGGTAAATTTTACCCCCCCCCCTCGTATCTTCCGAACCAATAACCGCAGCGAGACGCGCAAGGCGGCGATCGAAAGCTCTCAGTGAGAAGAATCTAACGCATGCCCGAAATTATTAACATAAGGTCACATGTAAGGTCACGGTCAGGTCAAGTGTCAAAATTTAAGTATTTGTTTTTTGGGGGGCTATATTTTCCATCCAAAGCCTTGTATTGCAACTACTACCTCACAAAGTGCTCCCAAATGTATAATGCATCTCCCGCATAAGTAAAAGTGAAATTTTAAGCAAAGGTCAAGGTCAAGGTCAGGTCACAAAAGGTCACAGGTCTACGAAAGCCATGCAACACATGTTGTATGGGTTATTTTACACGTATAATTCGATAGAAGCAGCCATTTTCACAGCCTGACACCATATAATCGCCCTCAGATCAAGGTCAGGTCACAATAATGTCAAAATTTGAAATTGATTAATCTAAATAAACATTGCATGTTTCTAGACTAGTTTTGTCTTCGAAATACAGTGGTGGCATTTATTTGTCTGTATCTGGTCAGTAAATGCAAAAAAACTCAATTAAAAAAAATGACGTCATGAGTTACGTATTCTTAGAGAGCCATAAGTCAGTCAAAAATAAATAAATTGCTTTGAAATTTGGTTTGAACATCGTTCATACTCGGTTCTCTAATATATCTTCCGGTTTTTTGAAAATCTTCAAACAAAAACTTGTGTGGAAATTCTTCCCAAAAAATCAGTTTTTTTGCAGTTTTGGGGTCAAAACCCAAAATTTTGCAAACCTGAGATAGCCATGTTAAAGACAATGTAATTTCCTTTCTTTTGACGTCTTTTATTTGCGATTTGCATCAACACATTATTTTCTACAATTTTGCAAACATTTAACTTTTTTTCACCAAAAATGACATGACATGACGTCACTAAAACGTCATTATCTCCTCAAAATTCTCACGAATTTCAACAAAATTGTAACACAAGATGTAAAATTGATGCACCATAAGGTACTGCCAGTTTCATTTCGATATCTGTCATAGTTTTCAAGTTATGGAGAAAATCCGGGAGGGGGGTAAAATTTACCCCCCAGCGCCGCGCGGGTTAACAATGCTAAACTTTAAATATACAAATTATAGTGATCGAAATCTTTCACCGAGGATAGCTTGTTGCATAGACCCCACCCACTACCCCAGATCACGAATTTCAGTTCAACGACACAGTATAGCGGCGAAAGTTTCAGGATTCTGAACTATGGAAAACTTGTTGGTTTACTCCCTGACGTCAAATGACCTTTCTGCGGTCTCTGTCACCATAGGCGTCTCTGTCACCATAGGCGGGCGCAAGTCCCATACCCAGACAAATCCCAAACATATCGGCAAATTCAGGTCGGTAAATTACTCGTAGTTATCAGGTTAGATTCCCTCTTATCCACCCGTCACCCGGTCCTCGATCCTCCGTCACCCGACAACCGGTCCTCGATCCTCCGTCACCCGACCACCGGTCCTCGATCCTCCGTCACCCGACAACCGATCCTCGATCCTCCGTCACCCGACAACCGGTCCTCGATCCTCCGTCACCCGACAACTGGTCCTCGATCCTCCGTCACCCGACAACCGATCCTCGATCCTCCGTCACCCGACAACTGGTCCTCGATCCTCCGTCACCCGACAACCGATCCTCGATCCTCCGTCACCCGACAACCGGTACTCGATCCTCCGTCACCCGACAACCGGTCCTCGATCCTCCGTCACCCGACAACCGGTCCTCGATCCTCCGTCACCCGACAACTGGTCCTCGATCCTCCGTGATGCCTACGTTAACCCGAGATTGGTGGCCGCCGACCACCGGTCCTCAATCCTCCGTGATGCCTACGTCAACCCGAGACTGGTGGCCGCCGACCACCGGTCCTCAATCCTCCGTGATGCCTACGTTAACCCGAGACTGGTGGCCGCCGAACACCGGGTGTGTCCTCCGTGGTGCCTACGTTAACCCGAGACTGGTGGCCGCCGACCACCGGGTGTATCCTCCGTGATGCCTACGTTAACCCGATACTGGTGGCCGCCGACCACCGGTCCTCGTTCCTCCGTGATGTCTACGTTAACCCGAGACTGGTGGCCGCCGACCACCGGTCCTCAATCCTCCGTGATGCCTACGTTAACCCGAGACTGGTGGCCGCCGACCACCGGGTGAATCCTCCGTGATGCCTACGTTAACCCGAGACTGGTGGCCGCCGACCACCGGTCCTCAATCCTCCGTGATGCCTACGTTAACCCGAGACTGGTGGCCGCCGACCACCGGTCCTCAATCCTCCGTGATGCCTACGTTAACCCGAGACTGGTGGCCGCCGACCACCGGGTGTAAACTCCGTGATGCCTACGTTAACCCGAGACTGGTGGCCGCCGACCACCGGGGGTATCCTCCGTGATGCCTTCGTTAACCCGAGACTGGTGGCCGCCGACCACCGGGTGTGTCCTCCGTGGTGCCTACGTTAACCCGAGACTGGTGGCCGCCGACCACCGGGTGTAAACTCCGTGATGCCTACGTTAACCCGAGACTGGTGGCCGCCGACCACCGGGTGAATCCTCCGTGGTGCCTACGCTAACCCGAGACTGGTGGCCGCCGACCACCGGGGGTATCCTCCGTGATGCCTACGTTAACCCGAGACTGGTGGCCGCCGACCACCGGGTGTATCCTCCGTGATGCCTACGTTAACCTGAGACTGGTGGCCGCCGACCACCGGTCCTCAATCCTCCGTGATGCCTACGTTAACCCGAGACTGGTGGCCGCCGACCACCGGGTGTATCCTCCGTGATGCCTACGTTAACCGGAGACTGGTGGCCGCCGACCACCGGGGTATCCTCCGTGATGCCTACGTTAACCCGGGGCTGGTGGCCGCCGACCACCGGGTGAATCCTCCGTGATGCCTACGTTAACCCGAGACTGGTGGCCGCCGACCACCGGGTGTATCCTCCGTGATGCCTACGTTAACCCGAGACTGGTGGCCGCCGACCACCGGGGGTATCCTCCGTGATGCCTACGTTAACCCGAGACTGGTGGCCGCCGACCACCGGGGGTATCCTCCGTGATGCCTACGTTAACCCGAGACTGGTGGCCGCCGACTTCCGGGTGTATCCTCCGTGATGCCTACGTTAACCTGAGACTGGTGGCCGCCGACCACCGGTCCTCGTTCCTCCGTGATGCCTACGTTAACCCGAGACTGGTGGCCGCCGACCACCGGGGTATCCTCCGTGATGCCTACGTTAACCCGATACTGGTGGCCGCCGACCACCGGGGGTATCCTCCGTGATGCCTACGTTAACCCGAGACTGGTGGCCGCCGACCACCGGTCCTCGATCCTCCGTGATGCCTACGTTAACCCGAGACTGGTGGCTGCCGACCACCGGGGGTATCCTCCGTGATGCCTACGTTAACCCGATACTGGTGGCCGCCGACCACCGGGGGTATCCTCCGTGATGCCTACGTTAACCCGAGACTGGTGGCCGCCGACCACCGGGTGAATCCTCCGTGATGCCTACGTTAACCCGAGACTGGTGGCCGCCGACCACCGGGTGTATCCTCCGTGATGCCTACGTTAACCGGAGACTGGTGGCCGCCGACCACCGGGTGAATCCTCCGTGATGCCTACGTTAACCCGAGACTGGTGGCCGCCGACCACCGGGGGTATCCTCCGTGATGCCTACGTTAACCCGAGACTGGTGGCC
>JAXIVJ010004515.1:0-2500 GCA_036785665.1 Chirona hameri
ATATATATATATATATATATATATATATATATATATATATATATATATATATATATATATATATATATATATATATATATATATATATATATATATATATATATATATATATATATATAGAACATATTACGAACATTCGACGTATTTCCTTCTTAAAACTTCTTGTTTATACTGCGACGCCTCGGAGAGTTTAAGAAAACCTGATACCATCTACAGCAGTGGTTCCAAACAGCAAAGGTTATTGTTACCCCGTTTAACGACCAGAATGACTCTTCATCCCTGCCCAGTTGCGCAGTTCTCGGCTTCAAGCTATGCGGTACAGCATAACTACAGGCGTTTACTACTAGTGCTATCTAGGGACAGGAATATAAGTAGGATGGGTTTGATGCTCTTTTGCGATAATGTGGTGACAGTAAAACAGAACCTTGAATAGATAGATGTGCATTGTGCGCCATCATCAAGCGAATCAGCTATAGTTTCCCACTTGGCTGTTCAATCTCCATTACGCCTGTCCGAAGGCTCCACTACCACTAGTAGGGCAAGTAACTTAACTTAAAGATAAGTGAACTTAAGATAAGTGATCTACACGATCACACATTTTCTGTATATACCTCGACAGAGCTCAGAGTCAAATGTTGAACACGCCGAACCACTCGATACGGTCCGCCTTGCCCGACGATCTCAGCTGACCGTGTACGTTCGCCGACACCAACCGTAAGCCGGCGCGGTCAAGGGCAAATTGCATTATTGGAACATGAACCCTAATTGACTCCAACATTACCGTCATAGCATGGCGGGAACGAAATCCGATAGTGTACTTACCAATTGAAGTACAGGTGTTGGCTTAGTTGTGTTATTCTGGTCGTTTCCATACAGTATCGGGACCTGTCTGTCCGTTCTAATGCATATGCGCATTCACTCTTGTTTCTCAATGGGTTTTCTGACAATATGCTAAGCCATGCCTGACTTTTTACTACCATATACATAACGGTAATACAGCTTTGAAAAACGTTTATTCAATGATTAGTATTAGGCTGCTAGGGAGGCAATATCACGGAGAACACCATCAAATGTCGAGCTTAACAATCCGCATTCAACTTTTGCTGGTGCAAGGGCTGTAGCGGCACAATCACTACATTCTTTATGTGTTACACAGCATATACTCATAACCGAAAATAAATTTGCATTGTTTAGTCATCGGATACCAGAATAATAATCACATATTCCTATTATGTCTATTCCTAAGCATTAGTGTACCGTATATAGGCCATTACCGCTCACAGATGCCCATTATGTTGATTTAGTTGCTACTCATCACGCCGTGCCACAGATGGTTAGCACCTTAACACGGCGTAACCTGCTCGATCTGGCCACCGTCTCCACCAATCAGCGCCATATTACCGGCGGATAGCGAGCTAAACGCTGCGTGCATGGATCAGTCGGCGCTCCTGATTGGCTATACGCTGGCTATCGGAGCGGCGGCAGGCGGCGACGAACACGATCCACTGCCCACACAGAGGGCAATGGCCCGGCGGGGATAGGGATTCGACCACCAGCTGACGTTCTGACCCTAGGCAATATCTAAGATAATGATGGTCGGGCGATTATCTGCCTTAATTGTGCGCTGAAGTGTTATAAAGGGGGAGTGGCTTATTTGGTTTTTGTTGCCAATGAACCAAGCGTCTGACTTTAAAATTGCAGTCCCGGCCAATGGATTTATTGTACATTTTTAATCGCGAGATGGATCAAAGAAGTTATTTATATGATGGATAGCTGTGATGAGCATTGTGCAGATAAAAATCCGATGGAAAAAGTAGCCTTTGCTCATGTTATTGTAATTAAAAAGATGATGAATTAATTAACCTATATTACGCCTTGCGGCTTCCAAAGCCGCAAGGCGTAATATAGGTTAATTAATTCATCATCTTTTTAATTACAATAACATAAGCAAAGGCTACTTTTTCCATCTGAAAGAAGTTATTTGTTGGGTTTTGCGGCCGCTTCTCAATGAAAACGTGTTTGTTAACTAGGCTGCCCACAACACAACACCGGTCTAATACCGTCGACGTTCTGCTGTACTTACACACAGCTCTGTTCCACCACTTAGCGTATAATGCACCGCTGCAGGTGGCTTGTGGTTGCTAAGCGCTGCTAAATTCAGAGTCTTAGGGGAGAAGCAGGCGCAGTTAGTGGCAGTCCTAGAAGATGTTCACTTTTTCAGAGCAGGAACCGAGAATTTCGATGGCAGCCGATTCATTACAAATGGTGTGGATTTTTGCTCGCTGCAGCGTGCCTGTAATGGCGAGCTGTGTCGACCCTCACATTGTTCATCCTGCTCAATGGGTTGCTTCGGAGGTGAACGAAGCCGCGTGGACAGGCGTAAGGACGGCTGACATGGCCGCACAATCGATCCTACAGAACCGCATTTCTCAGTCGCTTTCGGCAACAGTCATATACAACCGTCACAAGGCGTAAAGATTCTAGGCGTCAACGTCGATTC
>JAXIVJ010004515.1:7500-15000 GCA_036785665.1 Chirona hameri
ACTTCGGCTTTTCTGTTTCTGGAGCGAAGTCCTAAAACTGGAAAATATGACATTTGATAACCTCTGGTGATCTTAATATTGACTTGAGGAAAACATTGTTTTATACTTCGAATGTACTTGTCGAGAGCTTTCGAACACTTTTTTCGGCGTATTTCTAGCTTTTTAGTTTTCGAGTTAGAGGGGGAGGTGTCTAAACACTCACACACCCCGGCACGGCGAAGATGGCGCCGAGCACCGGCACGGCGCGGGTTAAGGTATTGGAGAAGAAGAATTGTATTGGCATGCCTTATAGCAGGCACAAAGGCCTACGTTCAAAATTGCAGTAATAATTTTGTTCTATTATTTGATGTAATACATAGCAAATGAATAATTAACCCTTTGTACAACTAATGATCTAAGGTGGCGAAAACTCTGTGTGAGGTTAATCATGATAATGAGAATTAAAATAACCGGTAACCTCATAATAAGTATGTAAAGAAATAAATTAACCACATTCGTCCGCGTCAAAAATCGCGGACGAATGTGGTCGGGCCGGCCATCAGCGGACCGGCGGAAAAAAACGGATTCGAACGAGCTTTTTTCCGCGACGGAACACATTTTGCACAGCATGCTCTTGCCGCTGTGCAATTTATTATGCAAAGGTTTCGTGGTTCTAAACTTACATCTTCGTCGACAAATGGCCATCATTAAGTTACCTTGGGACAGGCTGTAGGCACAGGTTGCGACATGCTGTAGGTCGGTGGGGCGGAATCTCGCGAGCAGACAGCGCCGAATCCGCCGGAACAAGGACGATATTCCGCGGTATCGTCGCGATTTCCGAGGCGGAATTTCGCAGTGATATCGGGCGCCCAATGCGCAGTGTGCGTCCGCCTTCACTGTTTTGGTATAACGCAATACATCTCGATAAATCAAATGAGCTTTTTATTTAGCCGATTTGAGCGTCATTCCAAACATGATGTAGTTGTTGACATTTGTATATTTATTTCAAAACTGGTTGGAATATATGTTTACCAATGAAGGTCTTTTTATTAAGTTAATTGAGGTAATCCAAGTTATTAAATGCGGCCGCACACTAGGCCATTCGCCCGCGATGTCGTCGCGACTTTCCGCCGGGAAAAGTCGCCGCGACTTCGCGGCCGAATAGCCTAGTGTGCGGCCACCAAGTTTCCGGTCAATAGTTCAAACATCTACTGTGTATGGAGTTACATGTCAACATCGGTCAGTAAGCAGGTTATCGTCTTTGGCCCCTTTGTACCACCACTCAGTCTCTGTGTGTTTTCAGTGTCTCTTTTTACCACCACTCTGTCTCTGTGTATTTTCGGTGTCCCTTTTTACTATTACTCTGTCTCTGTGTGTTTTCAGTATCCCATTTTACCACCACTCTGTGTCTGCGTGTTTGCAGTGTCCTTTTTCATCACCACTCTGTTTCTGTGTGTTTGCAGTGCCCCTTTTTACCATTACTCTGTCCCTGTATGTTTTAGTGCCCCTTTTTACCATTACTCTGTCTCTATGTGTTTTCATTTCCCTTTTACCACCACTCTGTCTGTGTGTGTTTCTAGTGTTCTTTTTTACCACCACTCTGTCTCTGTGTTTTCAGAGTCCCTTTTTACCACCACTCTGTCTATGTGTGTTTTCAGTGTCCCTTTTTACCACCACTCTGTCTCTGTGTGTTTTCAGTGTCTCTTTTTACCACCACTCTGTCTCGTGTGTTTTCAGTGTCTCTTTTTACCATCACTCTGTCTCTGTGTGTTTTCAGTGTCCCTTTTTACCACCGGTCTGTCTCGTGTGTTTTCAGTGTCTCTTTTTACCATCACTCTGTCTCTGTGTGTTTTCAGTGTCCCTTTTTACCACCACTATGTCGCTGTGTGTGTTCAGTGTCCCTTTTTAGCACCACTCTGTCTCTGTGTGTTTTCAGTGTCCCTTTTTACCACCGGTCTGTCTCGTGTGTTTTCAGTGTCTCTTTTTACCATCACTCTGTCTCTGTGTGTTTTCAGTGTCCCTTTTTACCACCACTCTGTCTCTGTGTGTTTTCAGTATCCCCTTTTCCCCATCACTCTGTATCTGTGTGTTTTCAGTGTCCCTTTTTACCACCAGTCTGTCTCTGTGTGTTTTCAGTGTCCCTTTTGACCATCACTCGATCTCTGTGTGTTTTCAGTGTCCCTTTTTACCACCAGTCTGTCTCTGTGTGTTTTCAGTGTCCCTTTTTACCACCAGTCTGTCTCTGTGTGTTTTCAGTGTCCTTTTTGACCATCACTCGGTCTCTGTGTGTTTTCAGTGTCCCCTTTTCCCCATCACTCTGTATCTGTGTGTTTTCAGTGTCCCTTTTTACCACCAGTCTGTCTCTGTGTGTTTTCAGTGTCCCTTTTTACCACCAGTCTGTCTCTGTGTGTTTTCAGTGTCCCCTTTTGCCATTACTCTGTCTCTGTGTGTGTTCAGTATCCCCTTTTCCCCATCACTCTGTATCTGTGTGTTTTCAGTGTCCCTTTTTACCACCACTCTGTCTCTGTGTGTTTTCAGTGTCCGATTTCTCGCAGCAACTCTCCCAGATCAATGAGCAACATGCCGAAAAACTGCAACTGCTCGTGGAAACATACCGCAAACGCAACTCTGAGCTCCGCAATGAACGGTAAGCTACTGCTCCCTTCAATCTGGATTGTAAGTGGCTGATCGTGTCAGGTAGTAGAGGCTTGTGCTAGATGCATACATACTGTTCATGCATGTGAAGACTTGCATACCAGGGCAGAGATAATAATTTAACGAAATGTGGTCACCGGCAGCCTCATGAGGTGAAGTATTGAGTAGGTGCTCGGGAAATTCATGACTGATATCCTCTCATCAGGAAGTAATTAATAGTAGACCTTCTTTATAATTAACTCGTGTTCAATAATGGATCTTTTGCCAATGAAGTCGAGTTAGCAGGCTGTGCAGTTTAACTTCGTAAAGTACGACATTTCATCATATTCATCGATGTCCCTGCTGGTTTTGATCAAGACCAATTACCATTTCGAATGGAACATTACATTTATGGATGTTCTTAAATGACAGCTAATGCTACTCACGTCAGCCATGCACCATCAAAAGTTATGTAGTACAAAGTAAAATATTTAATTAACTCTCGCCCTGGGGTGTGGGGAAGGGTCATTTTGACTCCCCCCCTTGTGGTGTTTTGGGAATAGCGGGAAACCGTCGGCGCGCAGCACCACCAAATTTGGCACAGCTATTCGGGCATCAATTACTCACATTATTTGCAAGTTTTAACCTCCGGTCATCTCAGGTCGGGTCACCAGTCAAATGACCTTACCTCCAGACATGTTTGTGGTCGTACCAAAGCTACAGGGTTTGTTCGAGAGATTTGAAACTTTCAGGATTTCATAAGGTTATCAGTACCTACAATTCGTATATCTATAAAAAAAAATTGTATCGGTTACCTAGGGTCAGGTCAATTTGGTGACCTCCCCATTATACGTCAATGATAAAATATACAAATAGGAAGCATTTAAAAATTATCCCTTATAGTCTTCCCAAACACTGGCGTCTGCACTGTTTCCCACGAGGTGGTGTATTTTATCGCGCCGAGTTGTGCCGCCCCGCGGCCAGCTCGGCGGCCGCTGTGTTGAGAACAGAGGCACAGGTGTGCAATGCGGCGCGGCTCACGCTGTTTCATATATTAGCCGCCCGAGGTGTCCCAGTGCGCAGCACACAAACATACTAAACGACGCTCACGTGCCCGGGTCGGTGCGACCCGCCCCGCGCCGAGCCGCGGGACGGGCTGCGACAGAGGCTGTAACGCCCCTAGGGCACCAGACGTTGGACGATCAGTGACTTAGTACTCAGTAGCGAACCGTTCGGCGTAGCTCAATAGTCAGTCGGTTACAGCGGGTGCTGAGGGTTTGATCCGGAGGTGTGTCGGTTACAGCGGGTGCTGAGGGTTTGATCCGGAGGTTTGTCGGTTACAGCGATTGTTGAGGGTTTGATCCGGAGGTGTGTCGGTTACAGCGACTGCTGAGGGTTTGATCCGGAGGTGTGTCGGTTACAGCGACTGTTGAGGGTTTGATCCGAAGGTGTGTCGGTTACAGCGACTGTTGAGGGTTTGATCCGGAGGTGTGTCGGTTACAGCGGGTGCTGAGGGTTTGATCCGGAGGTTTGTCGGTTACAGCGACTGTTGAGGGTTTGATCCGGAGGTGTGTCGGTTACAGCGGGTGTTGAGGGTTTGATCCGGAGGTTTGTCGGTTACAGCGACTGTTGAGGGTTTGATCCGGAGGTTTGTCGGTTACAGCGACTGTTGAGGGTTTGATCCGGAGGTGTGTCGGTTACAGCGACTGCTGAGGGTTTGATCCGGAGGTTTGTCGGTTACAGCGACTGTTGAGGGTTTGATCCGGAGGTGTGTCGGTTACAGCGGGTGCTGAGGGTTTGATCCGGAGGTGTGTCGGTTACAGCGACTGTTGAGGGTTTGATCCGGAGGTGTTTCGGTTACAGCGACTGTTGAGGGTTTGATCCGGAGGTGTGTCGGTTACAGCCGCAGCTGAGGGTTTGATCCGGAAGTGTGTCGGTTACGGCGACTGTTGAGGGTTTGATCCGGAGGTGTTTCGGTTACAGCGACTGTTGAGGGTTTGATCCGGAGGTGTGTCGGTTACAGCGACTGCTGAGGGTTTGATCCGGAGGTTTGTCGGTTACAGCGACTGTTGAGGGTTTGATCCGGAGGTGTGTCGGTTACAGCGGGTGCTGATGGTTTGATCCGGAGGTGTGTCGGTTACAGCGACTGTTGAGGGTTTGTTCCGGAGGTGTGTCGGTTACAGCGGGTGCTGAGGGTTTGATCCGGAGGTTTGTCGGTTACAGCGACTGTTGAGGGTTTGATCCGGAGGTGTGTCGGTTACGGCGACTGTTGAGGGTTTGATCCGGAGGTGTTTCGGTTACAGCGACTGTTGAGGGTTTGATCCGGAGGTGTGTCGGTTACAGCGGGTGCTGAGGGTTTGATCCGGAGGTGTGTCGGTTACAGCGACTGTTGAGGGTTTGATCCGGAGGTGTTTCGGTTACAGCGACTGTTGAGGGTTTGATCCAGAGGTGTGTCGGTTACAGCCGCAGCTGAGGGTTTGATCCGGAAGTGTGTCGGTTACGGCGACTGTTGAGGGTTTGATCCGGAGGTGTTTCGGTTACAGCGACTGTTGAGGGTTTGATCCGGAGGTGTTTCGGTTACAGCGACTGTTGAGGGTTTGATCCAGAGGTGTGTCGGTTACAGCCGCAGCTGAGGGTTTGATCCGGAAGTGTGTCGGTTACGGCGACTGTTGAGGGTTTGATCCGGAGGTGTTTCGGTTACAGCGACTGTTGAGGGTTTGATCCGGAGGTGTTTCGGTTACAGCGACTGTTGAGGGTTTGATCCAGAGGTGTGTCGGTTACAGCCGCAGCTGAGGGTTTGATCCGGAAGTGTGTCGGTTACGGCGACTGTTGAGGGTTTGATCCGGAGGTGTGTCGGTTACAGCGACTGTTGAGGGTTTGATCCGGAGGTGTGTCGGCGCTGCTGAGGGTTTGATCCGGAAGCCTTTGATGTTAATAGCGTGGTGGTGAGAGCCCTGCCATGTGACCCAGCCCTGCCATGTGACCCAGCCCTGACATGTGACCTAGCCCTGACATGTGACCCATCCCTGACATGTGACCCATCCCTGACATGTGACCCAGCCCTGACATGTGACCCATCCCTGACATGTGACCCAGCCCTGACATGTGACCCAGCCTTGACATGTGACCCAGCCCTGACATGTGACCCAGCCCTGACATGTGACCCAGCCCTGACATGTGACCCATCCCTGACATGTGACCCATCCCTGACATGTGACCCATCCCTGACATGTGACCCATCCCTGACATGTGACCCAGCCTTGACATGTGACCCAGCCCTGACATGTGACCCATCCCTTACATGTGACCCATCCCTGACATGTGACCCATCCCTGACATGTGACCCAGCCTTGACATGTGACCCATCCCTGACATGTGACCCATCCCTGACATGTGACCCAGCCTTGACATGTGACCCATCCCTGACATGTGACCCATCCCTGACATGTGACCCATCCCTGACATGTGACCCAGCCTTGACATGTGACCCAGCCCTGACATGTGACCCATCCCTGACATGTGACCCATCCCTGACATGTGACCCATCCCTGACATGTGACCCAGCCTTGACATGTGACCCATCCCTGACATGTGACCCATCCCTGACATGTGACCCATCCCTGACATGTGACCCATCCCTGACATGTGACCCATCCCTGACATGTGACCCATTCCTGACATGTGACCCATCCCTGACATGTGACCCATCCCTGACATATGACCCATCCCTGACATGTGACCCAGCCCTGACCACCCTGACATGTGACCCAGCCCTGACATGTGACCCATCCCTGACATGTGACCCAGCCCTGACATGTGACCCAGCCTGACATGTGACCCAGCCCTGACATGTGACCCAGCCCTGACATGTGACCAAGCCCTGACATGTGACCCATCCCTGACATGTGACCCATCCCTGACATGTGACCCATCCCTGACATGTGACCCATCCCTGACATGTGACCCAGCCTTGACATGTGACCCAGCCCTGACATGTGACCCATCCCTGACATGTGACCCATCCCTGACATGTGATCCATCCCTGACATGTGACCCAGCCTTGACATGCCCTGACATGTGACCCATCCCTGACATGTGACCCAGCCTTGACATGTGACCCATCCCTGACATGTGACCCAGCCTTGACATGTGACCCATCCCTGACATGTCACGGAAACGGTCACAGCGTTCACCCTAGCAATGCGACTAGCAATTAGGCTTGGTAAACAAGGAATAGATTGATGGTAGTGTGTAAATCCAAAGGGCATGTCAATTAGTAATTACCAATTCTACTGATCTCTAAACAGACAGACTTCTCGTAGCAGCTCATCAATTCGTTAGTTACGATGAATTAAAATCAATTTGGAGCTTGCGAAATTGTCACATAGTTTCCGAAGCAATTTGGTTGATACTAAGACCTTTGGCAGCCTAAATATATCTACTAAAACATTTTAGGGATTGCATGCTTAACGTTTTGCAAAGTAATCTGCATAGTGCACTTTTGTATCTTTTCATAGCGCAGTTAAACTATATATTAGTAAAATGTGTGCCAACGGGCGCCATATAGTCTGGTAGCTGCGACGCTCATAAACCCAAATCATCATAAAATTATGTAACAGATCTCCCACATTTACTTCTAAATTAATATTTCACGGTACAGCAAACCACACTACAATTTACTTTGCATGTATGCGAGTGTGGAGGTGTGTTCTGTGGTTGATGCTTGGTTGACTCGCACCAATCAAGCCGAGTGACCGGCTACGTTGTCGCCCTATACGCCGCGGAGCTGTAAAGGCCACCAGCACCACATCAACGCCCAGCGCAGATCCATGCCAGGCTAAAGCTCCAACCAGTAAAGGTCACATACATAAATACATAAAAAGACAT
>JAXIVJ010004515.1:25000-82174 GCA_036785665.1 Chirona hameri
CGAGTCGATGCGATTTTATGGTACGTTCACATTGTACCGACACGGGGTACTCGGAGTACGACACGGGGTACTCGGAGTACGACATGAACATTATACCCGCTCCCTTCATGTTTCAACCGCACCGCTCTGCCATTGATCGGGCAGAGGGACATCCCGCTGGTATGCATGTACAGCTGTTGGGCTATGTGCATTGTACTGAACGTGCAGCTGGGCAGGCCTATAGTCCGCCATAGCTCTCGGTCTCTGTGTGTGCGCAGCAACGGACACCTGCGCCGACTGTGCCCGATGACCGGCTTCATAACGGTGAATCGATGATTCTAAGACCGCTGCGATGTTAGTGATATGTTGATAGATTACCTTGATTTTGTTTGACTGACCTGTTGTTCCGAGTAAGCCTAATAATTTACCTCGCCGAGGTGTGCCCTAATTATTGCTGAGTGGCAGTCACACATTGATACTGACTTGTCACCGTGCCGGTCCTCGTCCTGGATCACCCCACACCGCCTTTATCTTCCCCTTCCCAGGCTCGTCTATAGCAAATCACAAACAACTACCCAGTCAGGCGCCACCAGATGAAATCATTTCCTTTGAGCGGCTAGTGGCCTGCATCCCGTCGAGTCACGTGCTAGGTCGAGTGTTGGCGTCGTTAGCGCTGCATGCGGGAGCGGAGTGCTGGCGGAAATGGGGAGAACGCTGGGGCTGAGGGTGTGAGGAGGGGGGCTGAGGGTGTGAGGAGGGGGGGGGGGGGGGCGCAGAGAGGCCGGTAAGAAGGTTGTTGAGTGAATTGAATGGCAGGCAGGCAGGAATTGCGAAGTGGAGTGACCGCCTAAGTAAGGCATGGAAGTGGACAATGGCTGCCTGTGGGGAGGGCGGAGAGGGGGTGCTTGGGGATGGGTGAACCGGTTGCAATTTAACACGCGCCCTGGAGGGAGGGGGGTGGGGGGGCAAAATCCGCCCACCCCTAAGGTCTTTCGATGATAGCAGAAAAACGGACGCATGATATCAGGCCAATTCCTTCTGAATCATGTTATCATAGGCCATTCTTGATGACCCGGGTGCAATTTTCGTTCAGTGACCTCTACAGGGTCAGCCGTGGTTATCTGAGGTCACCATATTTTTTTTGTGTCAATAACTCTAGACATAATGAAGATAGATAAGTGAAACCGGTACCAATGTGTTGGTCTCGTTGAGACACGTCTCCTAATATGCAACATGACCTACTTGGGCCACCACTTGACCTTGACCTGAGGGCAAATTTCTAAGTTGGCCTACACTGGTAAACATTAATATGATTCGAAGCGCCTTGACGAGACAAACACGATGGTCAAAGTTATTGCCTCATCTTTATTAGATGACAAGTTATTAGCGAAAAACTGTTTTTATCATAAATAGCCTTTTTTACAATTGATTTCCTCTGGAGCCTAAACTATTGACCGGAGGATTCCGGAGGATTATTTGAGGATTCCAATGGCGATTGCATATTTCAAGAGCTTTCGATTGTTTGCTTTTTGTTTCTTCCTAGCTATCATAGTTCTCGAGATATTTGGGTGTTACTGGAGCAAAGTGCTAAAATTTGAAAATTGTGGCATATTTTACTCCATTTGACCTAGAAGATATTGACCAAGGGTCATATAAATTTCGCAAAACAGAGTTCCCTACAGAACCTCCCTATCCTATGAATTTCGTAATTGTAGATCTTATGGGGGGGGGCGAGATCTGGGGGGGGGGGGGGGGGGAGGGCGGAATCCGCTCCCCCTCCAATGCGTATAATTCTCAGAGGCCTTCCAGGGCGCGTGCTAAGGGGTGCATGAATATGAAGCCTGGGGAAGAATCGACGCTCTATTGAAAGGACATACATTCCACGATACAAGAAGGTGCATCTACAGGGTGTCCAACAAATTATGAGCGGCTGTTTCTCGTTAAATAAAACACAAGTAAGATAAGCATGGTTCATGATTTTTTCCCACGTATCCCCCACAGACTCGGAAACACTCCCGCATGTGCTCCGACAGCCCGCTCATCAGGTTACCGAATGTGTGCGTTGATTATTATCCGCCGTGCCGTTCGGAGGGTTTGTACCAGGTCCTTTTCTGAGGTAGCGGGCGTCATCTTGTTGGGGTCGTCCTTGACGACTGCTCACATATTTTCGATCTATGACATGACAGGTCAGGGCCATTGCCTGGTTAGACTCCTTCCCTGCAAAGGCCCGAAAATGAATGCGACACCATTTCTTAGTCTTCTTGGCGTGATAGTCTTAGTCTTCTCGGAACTCGTGACATAGAGCAGCGTCTTGTTTCAAAACATGTTCTAGACATGTCCGACAGCAGTTTGGCATCGGTTGGCCGGTCACCCCCTTCTTCGCAGCATCGCTGAGGTTCTGGCCATTTTTAGCACTTCCTTGGCATAGTAGTCGGCAAAGGCTGTCTGGCCACAGGGCACGATATGCAGGTCAGAGAGGCCTATGTGGGTCGTCAGCCGTCATGCCCCAGACCAGGACCTTGAGGAGGCCGCTTGACCGTCTCGGTGATATACAACTCCTCGCTGTTTTGGGCCCAAAGCCGGTTGTTTAATAACAAATGGGTGGTGTCACAACGAGTGTATGCTCTATCCGCACTCGAGTAAGAAGAGTTGGACGTCGTGTCTCACGTGCGGTTTATTTATGTGACGCGAATTGGTTAGAGTAAGGACGAAACACGGCGACAGGCGATTGACCGGGGGGCAGAGAGGGAAATTAGACTGTAACTAGGTAACCAGAAGGAGACTGGTGTTACATACCAGTAAGGCGACGTAGTTGGCGATGAACGAGCGAGCGCGAAAGAAATGTATGGTGAATTTCAACTCGATCGGGGAAGTAGTTTCTGAGATACAAAAAAAAGTTGCGCACGTGCGCACGTGCAGTGGCACCTCACCCTGACTTGTGAGAAAGTGGCGGCTGAGAGCTCCCTAACCACACACCAAATTATAAAACAATCGGCTCAGCCTTTCCTGAGATATATAATAGGGTGTGCAAGCGAGCACGTGCAGAGGCACCCCCACCCCTGACTTGTGGGAAAGTGGTGGCTGAGAGATCCCCAATCACACACAAAATTTGAACATAATCGGCTCAGCCGTTCCTGAGATATAAAATAGGGGTGTGCACATGCGCACGTGCAGACGCACCCCACCCTTGACTTGTGGAACAGAGGTGGCTGAGGGGTCCCTACATACACACCAAATTTGCACACTATCTGCCCAGCCGTTGTGGAGTTTTTGCAAGAAAAACACTTTTCAACACCCCTCACGCGGCACGCGCCACGCGCAGTGGTAGTCACCCACGTGGGTCGGCACTGGTTACAAACAGGGTAGGTTGGATGGGGCTGCTCAGCAAAGAAGCCCGCTTGTCCATCGGACGTGCGGTTGCAGAGATATGAGCTTCTCAAAAGCGTCGCCACGGGCCGGGTTGGGCCGCTCATATTCAGATTGGTTCCCATATACTACGGAAGGACGAGCGAGCGCTTCGCGCTCGCCCGAAATAATGCACCCGTGACAGGTAGATACGATGCACCGGCCACCTGACTCTGGGCCATGGCACCTCTGACCATTTACAACCGCGTGGTTATGCATCGGTGTCTTGCACGCATTCACCATTGGTACATGTGCCCGTACATGTGGTACGGGCTCTTTGGGTTCCTCCGAAGAAATAACATTTCCCGTGCCCAATCGGCTAAGCTCGTGTCGGCCGCTTGGGTTCTGTGCTCACCCGATACGTGCATACTCCCCACAGCCAAGTTTCGATCAAATTCCGTTTGTTCGCCTGTCGTGGAAGACGGTGGAAACACCGCTCATCACTCGGCACGGCCAACCGCTGATTAATTTTGGGACACCCGGTAGTATTACGTAGATCAGTATGCAGTTATGTCTGATAAGTTGCAGACTCTCACCTAATTCCCAGTGATGGGCAGTGTATGGTTATGTCTGATAAGTTGCAGACTCTCACCTAATTCCCAGTGATGGGCAGTGTATGGTTATGTCTGATAAGTTGCAGACTCTCACCTAATTCCCAGTGATGGGCAGTGTATGGTTATGTCTGATACGTTGCAGGCTCTCACCTAATTCCCAGTGATGGGCAGTGTATGGTTATGTCTGATAAGTTGCAGACTCTCACCTAATTCCCAGTGATGGGCAGTGTATGGTTATGTCTGGTAAGTTGCAGGCTCTCACCTAATTCCCAGTGATGGGCAGTGTATGGTTATGTCTGATAAGTTGCAGGCTCTCACCTAATTCCCAGTGATGGGCAGTGTATGGTTATGTCTGATAAGTTGCAGACTCTCACCTAATTCCCAGTGATGGGCAGTGTATGGTTATGTCTGATAAGATGCAGGCTCTCACCTAATTCCCAGTGATGGGCAGTGTATGGTTATGTCTGATAAGTTGCAGGCTCTCACCTAATTCCCAGTGATGGGCAGTGTATGGTTATGTCTGATAAGTTGCAGGCTCTCACCTAATTCCCAGTGATGGAAGTGTGGTCAGATGAAAATTCGCCTTTGGGAGGGTGGACACAATATAGGATAGGTGGCAGCCGATACCAATTACCCAGCCAGGTTACATGTGCATTTAGTGCAAAGTCCTACAGCATTTAATACCAGTAAGGCGCCATAGATTGCGATCAACGAGCGAGCGCAAAGGAAATGTATGGCGAATTTCGACTCGATCGGGGAAGTAGTTTCTGAGATACAAAAAAGGGTGCGCACGTCCCCACGTGCACAGGTACTCCACACCTGACTTGTGGGAAAGTGGCGACTGAGAGGTCGATAACCACACTCCATATTTGAACACAATTGACTCAGCTGTTCCAGAGATATAGAATAGGGGTGTGCACGTGCGCACGTGCAGACGCACCCCACCCATGACTTGTGGGAAGGCGGCGGCTGAGAGGTGGAGTACCGTCGCCGGTATGTCATAAATGCAACAACACAATGTACAGTATAAAACACTTGCTCATCGATTGTGCCCATCTTCAGCAGCACCGTGGAAAAATGGCGCAATTCATTCAAAATAACAACCTTACATTAAACTTAGCAACGCTCCTCGGAGACGAACATTCGGATCTGATTGACCTTCTTTTCGACTTTCTTAGGCAAACACAATTAATCAATAATATTTAACAGTTTTTTTTTCTCGCCCAGCGCAACTTTGACAACATGTGCAGGGTTTTCCCCCTAGGATAGGCGCTGGTTTTTATTATTCAGGATTTTTCCAGCTTAAAAACATAATACAACAAAGTAATGCCAGGGAACTAGAGCTAAGGAGACTTGCATCTTTGCGTAAGTCTCCTGCTGCGGCAATGACGGCGACCTGGTTCCATCATACACACATTTACACAACAAGGTCTCACCAGGGAGCCGGAGCCAAGGGGACTTTTGTCTCCTGTTGCGGCAATGAAGCTCCCTGGCTCCAAATGTCCAAATGTATGTATGTATGTGAATATACGGTATTTATATTTGCTTAGAACGAAAAACTTAACGTTTAACGTTGAAAACTTAACGTAACGTATGCCATTCTCCATTATCATTGCACAGGATCAGCATAAACCTGAAACGTACAATTTGCTCCCTGGCCTAAATTGCCAGAAGTAAATTTCTCCACCCCGGAAAATGGCTTTAGGCCGCTCCGGGGAAAAAAACCCTAACCGCACACCAAATTTGAACACAATCGGCTCAGCCGTTCCTGAGATATAGCATAGGGGTGTGCACGTACGCACGTGCAGAGGCACCCTACCCCTGACTTATGGGAAGGCGGCGGTTGAGGGATCCCTAACCAGACACAAAGTTTGCTCATAATCGGCCCAGCCGTTGCAGAGTTTTTGCGAGAAAACACCTTTCAACACCCCTCACGCGGCACGCGCCACGCGCAGTGGTAGTCACTCACGTAAGTCGGCACTGGTTACAAACAGGGTAGGTTGGATGGGTCTGCTCATCAAAGAAGCCCGCTTGTCAATCGGACTTACGGTTGCAGAGATATAAGCTTCTCAAAAGCGTCGCCACGGGTCGGGTCGGGCCGGGCCGGGCCGGGCCGCTCATATTCAGATTTTTCCATATACCACGGAAGGACGAGCGAGCGCTTCGCGCTCGCTCGTAATGCGAGCTAATAAAGGCTGGCACAAAGGTTTACTGTGCAGTTATAACGGCGCTAAGATAAATGCACATGGCCATCTCGTTATTTTTCAGTTAAATAATTTCCTTCCCACTCTTCAACCTTAACAGTATCACCACCAAGTGTACTGTTTGCCCTTTACAGTCGTACATCGTTTGGCAAAAGTGCCGCTAACGATACACATTCTAGAAACACTACCGTACCCCGGAGAGTGACAAATGCTCCAGTACGGAACGTGTTCAACAAACTAACAGCTTGTACTCCCGGCAACCTTCAGTCATCTGCACAACTAGGACGCGACGGAGCCACCGTTCCCGACTCTGCGAGCGACTTTTTTTCGGAAGAGTTGCGGTGATAATTAGTACTGAAACAAACTAAGGGACATTAACTTCTCGACACCTGTCATTAGTGCAATTAGATGCGTCGAATGTTCACAACTCTGCTAACGTCCTGCTAACGAAACAAGCAATCTCAGAAACAATGGCAAGCAATCCCGATGTTAATTAGTGTCGATAGACGATATATTCGCCGTAACTTATCACTAAAGATGATATCAGAGGCCTAAATATTCCACCACAACGAACCTCCGCAGGTTCGGACTGTCTCCGAATTTTGCTCTCCCCATCTTCGCAGGAAACGTAAAGCAGCTGTCCTCGGCAACATGACCTGTGACACTTAGTATTCCAGTATAGCTTTGTGGACAGGCGCGACAAAATTCACAGTTTGTGGCCGAGACGAAGTCAAGGCCTCAAACTGTGAAGTTTGAAGCGCGAGCCCACAAAGCGATTTAGTGTGCAGCTGAAACACGCGATAGATAAAAATAAAGTCTCACAATTTTCATTCAAGTCTAGCTTAGTCACGTGATCTATAGTCCAAAAATTACAGGTCACGTGACCTACTGACCACAAACTCAAGTTTGTGGACTCCCGCCCACAAATAAATAGGGTTTAAGCTTTTCCACAAAAGCACGTAGTCAATGGTGAACAAACTTCAGATGTACACTATCCCTTTTTACGTCAATATCATGGCCACACAAAAACGACATAATGAGAGAAAGAGCAAAAATGATCGGGCAATGGGGCGTCGATTGCCCCCTAACGCATCTTCAGTTCTTATCCGGAACAGCCGCGCCGTGCGACCACCCTACTTTCCCCATCTGGCATCGGTGCCAGTACCCAGCCCAGTCGCCAGCTCGACCCCCGGTACCCAGCCAAGGGAGGGGAGCCGCCACAGCGAGGGCTCGACTCTCACGCGCCCCCATCCAACGTCCGTGTCCGCCGAGGGCCACAATGCGGTGTGCTGGCCTCCCTCCAGAGACAACAGAGCGGACCGCCTCGGTCAGAGCTGGCGCACGGCCGCGGAGACTCACCAACTGACACAGTGAACCACGGGAGACTCTCACCAACTGACACAGTGAACCCCGGGAGACTCACCAACTGACACAGTGAACCACGGGAGACTCTCACCAACTGACACAGTGAACCCCGGGAGACTCAACAACAGACACAACAGTGAACCCCGGGAGACTCTCACCAACTGACACAGTGAACCCCGGGAGACTCTCACCAACTGACACAGTGAACCCCGGGAGACTCTCACCAACTGACACAGCGAACCCCGGGATACTCTCACGAACTGACACAGTGAACCCCGGGAGACTCACCAACAGACACAACAGTGAACACCGGGAGACTCTCACCAACTGACACAGTGAACCCCGGGACACTCACCAACTGACACAGTGAAACCCTGGGGAGTCTTACCAACTGACACAGTAAACCCCGGGAGACTCTCACCAACTGACACAGTGAACCACGGGATGTGTCACCAACTGACACAGTGAACCCCGGGAGACTCTCACCAACTGACACAGTGAACCCCGGGAGACTCTCACCAACTGACACAGTGAACCACGAGAGACTCTCACCAACTGACACAGTGAACCCCGGGATACTCTCACCAACTGACACAGTGAACCCCGGGATACTCTTACCAACAGACACAGTGAACCACGGGACACTCACCAACTGACACAGTGAACCCCGGGACACTCTCACCAACTGACACAGTGAACCACGGGGTAAGACTCTCACCAACTGACACAGTGAACCCCGATATACTCACACCAACTGACACAGTGAACCCCGGGAGACTCTCACCAACTGACACAGTGAACCCCGGGAAACTCTCACCAACTGACACAGTGAACCCCGAGACTCTCACCAACTGACACAGTGAACCACGGGGGACTCTCACCAACTGACACAGTGAAACCCGGGAGACTCTCACCAACAGACACAGTGAACCTCGAGAGACTCACCAACTGACACAGTGAACCCCGGGAGACTCTCACCAACTGACACAGTGAAACCACGGGAGACTCTTACCAATTGACACAGTGAACCCCGGGGGAGACTCTCACCAACTGACACAGTGAACCCCGGGATACTCTCACCAACTGACACAGTGAACCCCGAGAGACTCTCACCAACAGACACAGTGAACCTCGAGAGACTCGCAAACTGACACAGTGAACCTCGAGAGACTCACCAACTGACACAGTGAACCTCGGGAGACTCGCAAACTGACACAGTGAACCTCGAGAGACTCACCAACTGACACAGTGAACCTCGGGAGACTCGCAAACTGACACAGTGAACCTCGAGAGACTCACCAACTGACACAGTGAACCCCGGGAGACTCTCACCAACTGACACAGTGAACCCCGGGAGACTCACCAACTGACACAGCGAACCCCGGGACACTCACCAACTGACACAGTGAACCCCGGGACACTCACCAACAGCCACAGTGAACCCCGGGAGACTCTCACCAACTGACACAGTGAACCACGGGGACTCTCACCAACTGACACAGTGAACCCCGGGAGACTCTCACCAACTGACACAGTGAACCCCGGGAGACTCTCACCAACTGACACAGTGAACCCCGGGACACTCACCAACTGACACAGTGAACCACGGGGACTCTCACCAACTGACACAGTGAAACCCGGGACACTCACCAACTGACACAGTGAACCCCGGGAGACTCACCAACTGACACAGTGAACCCCGGGAGACTCTCACCAACTGACACAGTGAACCCCGGGGGGACACTCACCAACTGACACAGTGAACCCCGGGATACTCTCACCAACTGACACAGTGAACTCCGGGAGACTCTCACCAACATACACAGTGAACCCCGGGATACTCTCACCAACAGACACAGTGAACCCCGGGAGACTCTCACCAACTGACACAGTGAACCCCGGGAGACTCTTACTAACTGACACAGTGAACCCCGGGAGACTCGCAAACTGACACAGTGAACCTCGAGAGACTCACCAACTGACACAGTGAACCCCGGGAGACTCTCACCAACTGACACAGTGAACCCCGGGAGACTCTCACCAACTGACACAGTGAACCCCGGGAGACTCTCACCAACTGACACAGTGAACCCCGGGAGACTCTTACTAACTGACACAGTGAACCCCGGGAGACTCGCAAACTGACACAGTGAACCTCGAGAGACTCACCAACTGACACAGTGAACCCCGGGAGACTCTCACCAACTGACACAGTGAACCCCGGGAGACTCTCACCAACTGACACAGTGAAACCCGGGAGACTCTCACCAACTGACACAGTGCACCTCGAGAGACTCTCACCAACTGACACAGTGAACCCCGGGAGACTCACCAACTGACACAGCGAACCCCGGGACACTCACCAACTGACACAGTGAACCCCGGGACACTCACCAACTGACACAGTGAACCCCGGGAGACTCGCAAACTGACACAGTGAACCTCGAGAGACTCACCAACTGACACAGTGAACCCCGGGAGACTCTCACCAACTGACACAGTGAACCCCGGGAGACTCTCACCAACTGACACAGTGAAACCCGGGAGACTCTCACCAACTGACACAGTGAACCCCGGGACACTCACCAACTGACACAGTGAACCACGGGGACTCTCACCAACTGACACAGTGAAACCCGGGACACTCACCAACTGACACAGTGAACCCCGGGAGACTCTCACCAACAGACACAGTGAACCCCGGGAGACTCTCACCAACTGACACAGTGAACCCCGGGATACTCTCACCAACTGACACAGTGAACCCCGGGAGACTCTCACCAACTGACACAGTGAACCACGGGATGTGTCACCAACTGACACAGTGAACCCCGGGAGACTCTCACCAACTGACACAGTGAACCCCGGGAGACTCTCACCAACTGACACAGTGAACCACGAGAGACTCTCACCAACTGACACAGTGAACCCCGGGATACTCTCACCAACTGACACAGTGAACCCCGGGATACTCTTACCAACAGACACAGTGAACCACGGGACACTCACCAACTGACACAGTGAACCCCGGGATACTCTCACCAACTGACACAGTGAACCACGGGGTAAGACTCTCACCAACTGACACAGTGAACCCCGATATACTCACACCAACTGACACAGTGAACCCCGGGAGACTCTCACCAACTGACACAGTGAACCCCGGGAAACTCTCACCAACTGACACAGTGAACCCCGAGACTCTCACCAACTGACACAGTGAACCACGGGGGACTCTCACCAACTGACACAGTGAAACCCGGGAGACTCTCACCAACTGACACAGTGAACCCCGGGAGACTCTCACCAACTGACACAGTGAACCCCGGGACACTCACCAACTGACACAGTGAACCACGGGGACTCTCACCAACTGACACAGTGAAACCCGGGACACTCACCAACTGACACAGTGAACCCCGGGAGACTCTTACCAACAGACACAGTGAACCCCGGGAGACTCACCAACTGACACAGTGAACCCCGGGACACTCACCAACTGACACAGTGAACCCCGGGAGACTCTCACCAACTGACACAGTGAACCACGGGATGTGTCACCAACTGACACAGTGAACCCCGGGAGACTCTCACCAACTGACACAGTGAACCCCGGGAGACTCTCACCAACTGACACAGTGAACCACGGGAGACTCTTACCAACTGACACAGTGAACCCCGGGATACTCTCACCAACTGACACAGTGAACCACGGGAGACTCTTACCAACTGACACAGTGAACCCCGGGATACTCTCACCAACTGACACAGTGAACCCCGGGAGACTCTCACCAACTGACACAGTGAACCACGGGATGTGTCACCAACTGACACAGTGAACCCCGGGAGACTCTCACCAACTGACACAGTGAACCCCGGGAGACTCTCACCAACTGACACAGTGAACCACGAGAGACTCTCACCAACTGACACAGTGAACCCCGGGATACTCTCACCAACTGACACAGTGAACCCCGGGATACTCTTACCAACAGACACAGTGAACCACGGGACACTCACCAACTGACACAGTGAACCCCGGGATACTCTCACCAACTGACACAGTGAACCACGGGGTAAGACTCTCACCAACTGACACAGTGAACCCCGATATACTCACACCAACTGACACAGTGAACCCCGGGAGACTCTCACCAACTGACACAGTGAACCCCGGGAAACTCTCACCAACTGACACAGTGAACCCCGAGACTCTCACCAACTGACACAGTGAACCACGGGGGACTCTCACCAACTGACACAGTGAAACCCGGGAGACTCTCACCAACAGACACAGTGAACCTCGAGAGACTCACCAACTGACACAGTGAACCCCGGGAGACTCTCACCAACTGACACAGTGAAACCACGGGAGACTCTTACCAATTGACACAGTGAACCCCGGGGGACTCTCACCAACAGACACAGTGAACCTCGAGAGACTCGCAAACTGACACAGTGAACCTCGAGAGACTCACCAACTGACACAGTGAACCTCGGGAGACTCGCAAACTGACACAGTGAACCTCGAGAGACTCACCAACTGACACAGTGAACCCCGGGAGACTCTCACCAACTGACACAGTGAACCCCGGGAGACTCACCAACTGACACAGCGAACCCCGGGACACTCACCAACTGACACAGTGAACCCCGGGACACTCACCAACAGCCACAGTGAACCCCGGGAGACTCTCACCAACTGACACAGTGAACCACGGGGACTCTCACCAACTGACACAGTGAACCCCGGGAGACTCTCACCAACTGACACAGTGAACCCCGGGAGACTCTCACCAACTGACACAGTGAACCCCGGGACACTCACCAACTGACACAGTGAACCACGGGGACTCTCACCAACTGACACAACAGTGAACCCCGGGAGACTCACCAACTGACACAGTGAACCCCGGGACACTCACCAACAGCCACAGTGAACCCCGGGAGACTCTCACCAACTGACACAGTGAACCACGGGGACTCTCACCAACTGACACAGTGAACCCCGGGAGACTCTCACCAACTGACTCAGTGAACCCCGGGAGACTCTCACCAACTGACACAGTGAACCCCGGGACACTCACCAACTGACACAGTGAACCACGGGGACTCTCACCAACTGACACAGTGAAACCCGGGACACTCACCAACTGACACAGTGAACCCCGGGAGACTCACCAACAGACACAGTGAACCCCGGGAGACTCTCACCAACTGACACAGTGAACCCCGGGGGGACACTCACCAACTGACACAGTGAACCCCGGGAGACTCTTACCAACAGACACAGTGAACCCCGGGAGACTCTCACCAACTGACACAGTGAAACTCGGGAGACTCTCACCAACAGACACAGTGAACCCCGGGAGACTCTCACCAACTGACACAGCGAACCACGGGGACTCTCACCAACTGACACAGTGAACCCCGGGAGACTCTCACCAACTGACTCAGTGAACCCCGGGAGACTCTCACCAACTGACACAGTGAACCCCGGGACACTCACCAACTGACACAGTGAACCACGGGGACTCTCACCAACTGACACAGTGAAACCCGGGAGACTCTCACCAACTGACACAGTGAACCCCGGGAGACTCACCAACTGACACAGCGAACCCCGGGACACTCACCAACTGACACAGTGAACCCCGGGACACTCACCAACAGCCACAGTGAACCCCGGGAGACTCTCACCAACTGACACAGTGAACCACGGGGACTCTCACCAACTGACACAGTGAACCCCGGGAGACTCTCACCAACTGACTCAGTGAACCCCGGGAGACTCTCACCAACTGACACAGTGAACCCCGGGACACTCACCAACTGACACAGTGAACCACGGGGACTCTCACCAACTGACACAGTGAAACCCGGGACACTCACCAACTGACACAGTGAACCCCGGGAGACTCTCACCAACAGACACAGTGAACCCCGGGAGACTCTCACCAACTGACACAGTGAACCCCGGGATACTCTCACCAACTGACACAGTGAACCCCGGGAGACTCTCACCAACTGACACAGTGAACCACGGGATGTGTCACCAACTGACACAGTGAACCCCGGGAGACTCTCACCAACTGACACAGTGAACCCCGGGAGACTCTCACCAACTGACACAGTGAACCACGAGAGACTCTCACCAACTGACACAGTGAACCCCGGGATACTCTCACCAACTGACACAGTGAACCCCGGGATACTCTTACCAACAGACACAGTGAACCACGGGACACTCACCAACTGACACAGTGAACCCCGGGATACTCTCACCAACTGACACAGTGAACCACGGGGTAAGACTCTCACCAACTGACACAGTGAACCCCGATATACTCACACCAACTGACACAGTGAACCCCGGGAGACTCTCACCAACTGACACAGTGAACCCCGGGAAACTCTCACCAACTGACACAGTGAACCCCGAGACTCTCACCAACTGACACAGTGAACCACGGGGGACTCTCACCAACTGACACAGTGAAACCCGGGAGACTCTCACCAACTGACACAGTGAACCACGGGGACTCTCACCAACTGACACAGTGAACCCCGGGAGACTCTCACCAACTGACTCAGTGAACCCCGGGAGACTCTCACCAACTGACACAGTGAACCCCGGGACACTCACCAACTGACACAGTGAACCACGGGGACTCTCACCAACTGACACAGTGAAACCCGGGACACTCACCAACTGACACAGTGAACCCCGGGAGACTCTCACCAACAGACACAGTGAACCCCGGGAGACTCTCACCAACTGACACAGTGAACCCCGGGATACTCTCACCAACTGACACAGTGAACCCCGGGAGACTCTCACCAACTGACACAGTGAACCACGGGATGTGTCACCAACTGACACAGTGAACCCCGGGAGACTCTCACCAACTGACACAGTGAACCCCGGGAGACTCTCACCAACTGACACAGTGAACCACGAGAGACTCTCACCAACTGACACAGTGAACCCCGGGATACTCTCACCAACTGACACAGTGAACCCCGGGATACTCTTACCAACAGACACAGTGAACCACGGGACACTCACCAACTGACACAGTGAACCCCGGGATACTCTCACCAACTGACACAGTGAACCACGGGGTAAGACTCTCACCAACTGACACAGTGAACCCCGATATACTCACACCAACTGACACAGTGAACCCCGGGAGACTCTCACCAACTGACACAGTGAACCCCGGGAAACTCTCACCAACTGACACAGTGAACCCCGAGACTCTCACCAACTGACACAGTGAACCACGGGGGACTCTCACCAACTGACACAGTGAAACCCGGGAGACTCTCACCAACTGACACAGTGAACCCCGGGAGACTCTCACCAACTGACACAGTGAACCCCGGGACACTCACCAACTGACACAGTGAACCACGGGGACTCTCACCAACTGACACAGTGAAACCCGGGACACTCACCAACTGACACAGTGAACCCCGGCAGACTCACCAACTGACACAGTGAACTCCGGGAGACTCTCACCAACATACACAGTGAACCTCTGGAGACTCACCAACTGACACAGTGAACTCCGGGAGACTCTCACCAACATACACAGTGAACCTCGGGAGACTCACCAACTGACACAGCGAACCCCGGGACACTCACCAACTGACACAGTGAACCCCGGGACACTCACCAACAGCCACAGTGAACCCCGGGAGACTCTCACCAACTGACACAGTGAACCACGGGGACTCTCACCAACTGACACAGTGAACCCCGGGAGACTCTCACCAACTGACTCAGTGAACCCCGGGAGACTCTCACCAACTGACACAGTGAACCCCGGGACACTCACCAACTGACACAGTGAACCACGGGGACTCTCACCAACTGACACAGTGAAACCCGGGACACTCACCAACTGACACAGTGAACCCCGGGAGACTCACCAACAGACACAGTGAACCCCGGGAGACTCTCACCAACTGACACAGTGAACCCCGGGGGGACACTCACCAACTGACACAGTGAACCACGGGAGACTCTTACCAACAGACACAGTGAACCCCGGGAGACTCTCACCAACTGACACAGTGAAACTCGGGAGACTCTCACCAACAGACACAGTGAACCCCGGGAGACTCTCACCAACTGACACAGCGAACCACGGGGACTCTCACCAACTGACACAGTGAACCCCGGGAGACTCTCACCAACTGACTCAGTGAACCCCGGGAGACTCTCACCAACTGACACAGTGAACCCCGGGACACTCACCAACTGACACAGTGAACCACGGGGACTCTCACCAACTGACACAGTGAAACCCGGGAGACTCTCACCAACTGACACAGTGAACCCCGGGAGACTCACCAACTGACACAGCGAACCCCGGGACACTCACCAACTGACACAGTGAACCCCGGGACACTCACCAACAGCCACAGTGAACCCCGGGAGACTCTCACCAACTGACACAGTGAACCACGGGGACTCTCACCAACTGACACAGTGAACCCCGGGAGACTCTCACCAACTGACTCAGTGAACCCCGGGAGACTCTCACCAACTGACACAGTGAACCCCGGGACACTCACCAACTGACACAGTGAACCACGGGGACTCTCACCAACTGACACAGTGAAACCCGGGACACTCACCAACTGACACAGTGAACCCCGGGAGACTCTCACCAACAGACACAGTGAACCCCGGGAGACTCTCACCAACTGACACAGTGAACCCCGGGATACTCTCACCAACTGACACAGTGAACCCCGGGAGACTCTCACCAACTGACACAGTGAACCACGGGATGTGTCACCAACTGACACAGTGAACCCCGGGAGACTCTCACCAACTGACACAGTGAACCCCGGGAGACTCTCACCAACTGACACAGTGAACCACGAGAGACTCTCACCAACTGACACAGTGAACCCCGGGATACTCTCACCAACTGACACAGTGAACCCCGGGATACTCTTACCAACAGACACAGTGAACCACGGGACACTCACCAACTGACACAGTGAACCCCGGGATACTCTCACCAACTGACACAGTGAACCACGGGGTAAGACTCTCACCAACTGACACAGTGAACCCCGATATACTCACACCAACTGACACAGTGAACCCCGGGAGACTCTCACCAACTGACACAGTGAACCCCGGGAAACTCTCACCAACTGACACAGTGAACCCCGAGACTCTCACCAACTGACACAGTGAACCACGGGGGACTCTCACCAACTGACACAGTGAAACCCGGGAGACTCTCACCAACAGACACAGTGAACCTCGAGAGACTCACCAACTGACACAGTGAACCCCGGGAGACTCTCACCAACTGACACAGTGAAACCACGGGAGACTCTTACCAATTGACACAGTGAACCACGGGAGACTCACCAACTGACACAGTGAACCCCGGGAGACTCTCACCAACTGACACAGTGAACCACGGGGGACTCTCACCAACAGACACAGTGAACCTCGAGAGACTCGCAAACTGACACAGTGAACCTCGAGAGACTCACCAACTGATACAGTGAACCTCGGGAGACTCGCAAACTGACACAGTGAACCTCGAGAGACTCACCAACTGACACAGTGAACCCCGGGAGACTCACCAACTGACACAGCGAACCCCGGGACACTCACCAACTGACACAGTGAACCCCGGGACACTCACCAACAGCCACAGTGAACCCCGGGAGACTCTCACCAACTGACACAGTGAACCACGGGGACTCTCACCAACTGACACAGTGAACCCCGGGAGACTCTCACCAACTGACACAGTGAACCCCGGGAGACTCTCACCAACTGACACAGTGAACCCCGGGACACTCACCAACTGACACAGTGAACCACGGGGACTCTCACCAACTGACACAGTGAAACCCGGGACACTCACCAACTGACACAGTGAACCCCGGGAGACTCACCAACTGACACAGTGAACCCCGGGAGACTCTCACCAACTGACACAGTGAACCCCGGGGGGACACTCACCAACTGACACAGTGAACCCCGGGATACTCTCACCAACTGACACAGTGAACTCCGGGAGACTCTCACCAACATACACAGTGAACCCCGGGAGACTCACCAACTGACACAGCGAACCCCGGGACACTCACCAACTGACACAGTGAACCCCGGGACACTCACCAACAGCCACAGTGAACCCCGGGAGACTCTCACCAACTGACACAGTGAACCACGGGGACTCTCACCAACTGACACAGTGAACCCCGGGAGACTCTCACCAACTGACTCAGTGAACCCCGGGAGACTCTCACCAACTGACACAGTGAACCCCGGGACACTCACCAACTGACACAGTGAACCACGGGGACTCTCACCAACTGACACAGTGAAACCCGGGACACTCACCAACTGACACAGTGAACCCCGGGAGACTCACCAACAGACACAGTGAACCCCGGGAGACTCTCACCAACTGACACAGTGAACCCCGGGGGGACACTCACCAACTGACACAGTGAACCCCGGGAGATTCACCAACTGACACAGTGAACCACGGGAGACTCTTACCAACAGACACAGTGAACCCCGGGAGACTCTCACCAACTGACACAGTGAACCCCGGGAGACTCACCAACTGACACAGCGAACCCCGGGACACTCACCAACTGACACAGTGAACCCCGGGACACTCACCAACAGCCACAGTGAACCCCGGGAGACTCTCACCAACTGACACAGTGAACCACGGGGACTCTCACCAACTGACACAGTGAACCCCGGGAGACTCTCACCAACTGACTCAGTGAACCCCGGGAGACTCTCACCAACTGACACAGTGAACCCCGGGACACTCACCAACTGACACAGTGAACCACGGGGACTCTCACCAACTGACACAGTGAAACCCGGGACACTCACCAACTGACACAGTGAACCCCGGGAGATTCACCAACAGACACAGTGAACCCCGGGAGACTCTCACCAACTGACACAGTGAACCCCGGGGGGACACTCACCAACTGACACAGTGAACCCCGGGAGACTCTTACCAACAGACACAGTGAACCCCGGGAGACTCTCACCAACTGACACAGTGAACCCCGGGAGACTCACCAACTGACACAGTGAACCCCGGGAGACTCACCATCTGACACAGTGAACCCCGGGAGACTCTCACCAACTGACACAGTGAACCTCGGGAGACTCACACCAACTGACACAGTGAACCCCGGGAGACTCACAAACTGACACAGTGAACCTCGAGAGACTCACCAACTGACACAGTGAACCACGGGAGACTCTTACCAACTGACACAGTGAACCCCGGGAAACTCTCTCCAACTGACACAGTGCACCTCGAGAGACTCACAAACTGACACAGTGAACCCCGGGAGACTCACCAACAGACACAACAGTGAACCCCGGGAGACTCTCACCAACTGACACAGTGAACCCCGGGAGACTCACAAACTGACACAGTGAACCCCGGGAGACTCACCAACAGACACAACAGTGAACCCCGGGAGACTCTCACCAACTGACACAGTGAACCCCGGGAGACTCTCACCAACTGACACAGTGAACCACGGGAGACTCTTACCAACTGACACAGTGAACCCCGGGAAACTCTCTCCAACTGACACAGTGCACCTCGAGAGACTCACAAACTGACACAGTGAACCCCGGGAGACTCACCAACAGACACAACAGTGAACCCCGGGAGACTCTCACCAACTGACACAGTGAACCCCGGGAGACTCTCACCAACTGACATAGTGAAACCCGGGAATCTTACCAACTGACACAGTGAACCCCGGGAGACTCACCAACAGACACAACAGTGAACCCCGGGAGACTCTCACCAACTGACACAGTGAACCCCGGAAGACTCTCACCAACTGGCACAGTGAACCACGGGGACTCTCACCAACTGACACAGTGAACCACGGGAGACTCTCACCAACTGACACAGTGAACCCCGGGAGACTCACCATCTGACACAGTGAACCCCGGGAGACTCTCACCAACTGACACAGTGAACCTCGGGAGACTCACACCAACTGACACAGTGAACCCCGGGAGACTCACAAACTGACACAGTGAACCTCGAGAGACTCACCAACTGACACAGTGAACCCCGGGAGACTCTCACCAACTGACACAGTGAAGCCCGGGAAACTCTCTCCAACTGACACAGTGCACCTCGAGAGACTCACAAACGGACACAGTGAACCCCGGGAGACTCACCAACAGACACAACAGTGAACCCCGGGAGACTCTCACCAACTGACACAGTGAACCCCGGGAGACTCTCACCAACTGACACAGTGAACCCCGGGAGACTCTCACCAACTGACACAGTGAACCCCGGGAGACTCTCACCAACTGACACAGTGAACCACGGGAGACTCTTACCAACTGACACAGTGAACCCCGGGAAACTCTCTCCAACTGACACAGTGCACCTCGAGAGACTCACAAACTGACACAGTGAACCCCGGGAGACTCACCAACAGACACAACAGTGAACCCCGGGAGACTCTCACCAACTGACACAGTGAACCCCGGGAGACTCACAAACTGACACAGTGAACCCCGGGAGACTCACCAACAGACACAACAGTGAACCCCGGGAGACTCTCACCAACTGACACAGTGAACCCCGGGAGACTCTCACCAACTGACACAGTGAACCACGGGAGACTCTTACCAACTGACACAGTGAACCCCGGGAAACTCTCTCCAACTGACACAGTGCACCTCGAGAGACTCACAAACTGACACAGTGAACCCCGGGAGACTCACCAACAGACACAACAGTGAACCCCGGGAGACTCTCACCAACTGACACAGTGAACCCCGGGAGACTCTCACCAACTGACATAGTGAAACCCGGGAATCTTACCAACTGACACAGTGAACCCCGGGAGACTCACCAACAGACACAACAGTGAACCCCGGGAGACTCTCACCAACTGACACAGTGAACCCCGGAAGACTCTCACCAACTGGCACAGTGAACCACGGGGACTCTCACCAACTGACACAGTGAACCACGGGAGACTCTCACCAACTGACACAGTGAACCCCGGGAGACTATTACCAACAGACACAGTGAACCTCGAGAGACTCACCAACTGACACAGTGAACCCCGGGAGACTCTCACCAACTGACACAGTGAAACCACGGGAGACTCTCACCAACTGACACAGTGAACCACGGGAGACTCTCACCAACAGACACAGTGAACCTCGGGATACTCACACCAACTGACACAGTGAACCCCGGGAGACTCACCAACAGACACAACAGTGAACCCCGGGAGACTCTCACCAACTGACACATTGCACCCCGGGAGACTCTCACCAACTGACACAGTGAACCACGGGATGTGTCACCAACTGACACAGTGAACCCCTGGAGAATCTTACCAACTGACACAGTGAAACCCGGGATACTCTCACCAACTGACACAGTGAACCACGGGGTAAGACTCTCACCAACTGACACAGTGAACCCCGATATACTCACACCAACTGACACAGTGAACCCCGGGAGACTCTCACCAATTGACACAGTGAACCACGGGAGACTCACCAACTGACACAGTGAACCCCGGGAGACTCTCACCAACTGACACAGTGAACCACGGGGTAAGACTCTTACCAACAGACACAGTGAACCCCGGGAGACTCTCACCAACTGACACAGTGAACCCCGGGAGACTCACCAACTGACACAGTGAACCCCGGGATACTCTCGCTAACTGACACAGTGAACCCCGGGATACTCTCACCAACTGACACAGTGAACCTCGAGAGACTCACCAACTGACACAGTGAACCACGGGAGACTCTCACCAACTGACACAGTGAACCCCGGGAGACTCTCACCAACTGACACAGTTAACCCCGGGAGACTCTCACCAACTGACACAGTGAACCTCGAGAGACTCACCAACTGACACAGTGAACCCCGGGATACTCTCACCAACTGACACAGTGAACTCCGGGAGTCTCTCACCAACAGACACAGTGAACCCCGGGATACTCTCACCAACAGACACAACAGTGAACCCCGGGAGACTCTCACCAACTGACACAGTGAACCCCGGGATACTCTCACCAACTGACACAGTGAACCCCGAGACTCTCACCAACTGACACAGTGAACCACGGGGGACTCTCACCAACTGACACAGTGAAAACCGGGAGACTCTCACCAACAGACACAGTGAACCTCGAGAGACTCACCAACTGACACAGTGAACCACGGGAGACTCTCACCAACTGACACAGTGAACCCCGGGAGACTCTCACCAACTGACACAGTGAACCACGGGAGACTCACCAACTGACACAGTGAACCCCGGGAGACTCTCACCAACTGACACAGTGAAACCCGGGGGACTCTTACCAACTGACACAGTGAACCTCGAGAGACTCACCAACTGACACAGTGAACCCCGGGATACTCTCACCAACTGACACAGTGAACTCCGGGAGTCTCTCACCAACAGACACAGTGAACCCCGGGATACTCTCACCAACAGACACAACAGTGAACCCCGGGAGACTCTCACCAACTGACACAGTGAACCCCGGGATACTCTCACCAACTGACACAGTGAACCCCGAGACTCTCACCAACTGACACAGTGAACCACGGGGGACTCTCACCAACTGACACAGTGAAAACCGGGAGACTCTCACCAACAGACACAGTGAACCTCGAGAGACTCACCAACTGACACAGTGAACCCCGGGATACTCTCACCAACTGACACAGTGAACTCCGGGAGTCTCTCACCAACAGACACAGTGAACCCCGGGATACTCTCACCAACAGACACAACAGTGAACCCCGGGAGACTCTCACCAACTGACACAGTGAACCCCGGGAGACTCTCACCAACTGACACAGTGAACCCCGGGAGACTCTTACTAACTGACACAGTGAACCCCGGGACACTCACCAACTGACACAGTGAACCCCGAGACACTCACCAACAGCCACAGTGAACCCCGGGAGACTCTCACCAACTGACACAGTGAACCACGGGGACTCTCACCAACTGACACAGTGAACCCCGGGAGACTCTCACCAACTGACACAGTGAACCCCGGGAGACTCTCAACAACTGACACAGTGAACCCCGGGACACTCACCAACTGACACAGTGAACCACGGGGACTCTCACCAACTGACACAGTGAAACCCGGGACACTCACCAACTGACACAGTGAACCCCGGGAGACTCACCAACAGACACAGTGAACCCCGAGAGACTCTCACCAACTGACACAGTGAACCCCGGGAGACTCTCACCAACTGACACAGTTAACCCCGGGAGACTCACCAACTGACACAGTGAACCCCGGGAGACTCTCACCAACTGACACAGTGAACCCCGGGAGACTCACCAACAGACACAGTGAACCCCGGGAGACTCTCACCAACTGACACAGTGAACCCCGGGAGACTCTCACCAACTGACACAGTGAACCCCGGGAGACTCACCAACTGACACAGTGAACCCCGGGAGACACTCACCAACTGACACAGTGAACCCCGGGAGACACTCACTAACTGACACAGTGAACCCCGGGAGACTCTCACCAACTGACACAGTTAACCCCGGGAGACTCACCAACTGACACAGTGAACCCCGGGAGACTCACCATCTGACACAGTGAACCCCGGGAGACTCTCACCAACTGACACAGTGAACCTCGGGAGACTCACACCAACTGACACAGTGAACCCCGGGAGACTCACAAACTGACACAGTGAACCCCGGGAGACTCACCATCTGACACAGTGAACCCCGGGAGACACTCACCAACTGACACAGTGAACCCCGGGAGACACTCACTAACTGACACAGTGAACCCCGGGAGACTCTCACCAACTGACACAGTTAACCCCGGGAGACTCACCAACTGACACAGTGAACCCCGGGAGACTCACCATCTGACACAGTGAACCCCGGGAGACTCTCACCAACTGACACAGTGAACCTCGGGAGACTCACACCAACTGACACAGTGAACCCCGGGAGACTCACAAACTGACACAGTGAAGCCCGGGAGACTCTTACCAACAGACACAGTGAACCTCGAGAGACTCTCACCAACTGACACAGTGAAACCCGGGAGACTCTCATCAACTAACACAGTGAAACCCGGGAGACTCACCAACTGACACAGTGCACCCCGGGAGACTCTTACCAACAGACACAGTGAACCCCAGGGGACTCTCACCAACTGACACAGTGAACCCCGGGAGACTCTCGCCAACTGACACAACAGTGAACCCCGGGAGACTCTCACCAACTGACACAGTGAACCACGGGGGAGACTCTCACCAACTGACACAGTGAACCCCGGGATACTCTCACCAACTGACACAGTGAACCCCGAGAGACTCACCAACTGACACAGTGAACCCCGGGAGACTCTCACCAACTGACACAGTGAACCACATGAGACTCACCAACAGACACAGTGTACGACGGGAGACTCACCAACAGACACAGTGAAACCCGGGACACTCACCAACTGACACAGTGAACCCCGGGAGACTCTCACCAACTGGCACAGTGAAACCCGGGAGACACTCACCAACTGACACAGTGAACCTCGGGAGACTCACCAACTGACACAGTGAACCCCGGGAGACTCACCAACAGACACAGTGAACCACGGGAGACTCTCACCAACAGACACAGTGAACCCCGGGAGACTCTTACCAACTGACACAGTGAACCCCGGGAGACTCACCAACTGACACAGTGAAACCCGGGATACTCTCACCAACTGACACAGTGAACCACGGGGTGAGACTCTCACCAACTGACACAGTGAACCCCGATATACTCACACCAACTGGCACAGTGAACCACGGGAGACTCACCAACTGACACAGTGAACCCCGGGAGACTCTCACCAATTGACACAGTGAACCACGGGAGACTCACCAACTGACACAGTGAACCTCGGGAGACTCTTACCAACTGACACAGTGAACCCCGGGAGACTCTCACCAACTGACACAGTGAACCCCGGGAGACTCTCACCAATTGACACAGTGAACCACGGGAGACTCACCAACTGACACAGTGAACCCCGGGAGACTCTCACCAACTGACACAGTGAAACCCGGGATACTCTCACCAACTGACACAGTGAACCTCGAGAGACTCACCAACTGACACAGTGAACCACGGGCGAGACTCTCACCAACTGACACAGTGAACCACGGGGGACTCTCACCAACTGACACAGTGAACCCCGGGAGACTCTTACCAACAGACACAGTGAACCCCGGGAAACTCTCTCCAACTGACACAGTGAACCACGGGGTAAGACTCTTACCAACAGACACAGTGAACCACGGGCGAGACTCTCACCAACTGACACAGTGAACCACGGGGGACTCTCACCAACTGACACAGTGAACCCCTGGAGACTCTTACCAACTGACACAGTGAACCACGGGGTGAGACTCTCACCAACTGACACAGTGAACCCCGGGAGACTCTCACCAACTGACACAGTGAACCACGGGGTGAGACTCTCACCAACTGACACAGTGAACCACGGGGGACTCTCACCAACTGACACAGTGAACCCCTGGAGACTCTTACCAACTGACACAGTGAACCACGGGGTGAGACTCTCACCAACTGACACAGTGAACCCCGGGAGACTCTCACCAACTGACACAGTGAACCCCTGGAGACTCTTACCAACTGACACAGTGAACCACGGGGTGAGACTCTCACCAACTGACACAGTGAACCCCGGGAGACTCTCACCAACTGACACAGTGAACCACGGGGTGAGACTCTCACCAACTGACACAGTGAACCCCGGGATACTCTCACCAACTGACACAGTGAACCCCGGGACACTCACCAACAGACACAGTGAACCTCGAGAGACTCACCAACTGACACAGTGAACCCCGGGAGACTCTCACCAACTGACACAGTGAACCCCGGGAGACTCTCACCAACTGACACAGTGAACCCCGGGAGACTCTCACCAACTGACACAGTGAACCCCGGGAGACTCTCACCAACTGACACAGTGAACCCCGGGAGACTCTCACCAACTGACACAGTGAACCCCGGGAGACTCTCACCAACTGACACAGTGAACCCCGGGAGACTCTTACCAACTGACACAGTGAACCCCGGGAGACTCACCAACTGACACAGTGAAACCCGGGATACTCTCACCAACTGACACAGTGAACCACGGGGTGAGACTCTCACCAACTGACACAGTGAACCCCGATATACTCACACCAACTGGCACAGTGAACCACGGGAGACTCACCAACTGACACAGTGAACCCCGGGAGACTCTCACCAATTGACACAGTGAACCACGGGAGACTCACCAACTGACACAGTGAACCCCGGGAGACTCTCGCCAACTGACACAGTGAAACCCGGGATACTCTCACCAACTGACACAGTGAACCTCGAGAGACTCACCAACTGACACAGTGAACCACGGGCGAGACTCTCACCAACTGACACAGTGAACACCGTGAGACTCTCACGAACTGACACAGTGAACCCCGGGATACTCTTACCAACTGACACAGTGAACCTCGAGAGACTCAACAACTGACACAGTGAACCCCGGGAGACTCTTACCAACAGACACAGTGAACCCCGGGAGACTCTCACCAACTGACACAGTGAACCCCGGGAGACTCTCACCAACTGACACAGTGAACCTCGAGAGACTCACCAACTGACACAGTGAACCACGGGCGAGACTCTCACCAACTGACACAGTGAACCCCGGGAGACTCTTACCAACAGACACAGTGAACCCCGGGAGACTCTCACCAACTGACACAGTGAACCACGGGGGACTCTCACCAACTGACACAGAGAACCACAGGAGACTCTCACCAACTGGCACAGTGAACCCCGGGAGACTCACCAACTGACACAGTCAACCCCGGGAGACTCTCACCAACTGACACAGTGAACCCCGGGAGACTCTCACCAACTGACACAGTGAACCCCGGGAGACTCTCACCAACTGACACAGTGAACCCCGGGAGACTATTACCAACAGACACAGTGAACCCCGGGAGACTCTCACCAACTGACACAGTGAACCCCGGGAGACTCTCACCAACTGGCACAGAGCAGGTATCTGGTGCAGGTAGATCAGTACACTTATCAAATCGCCACATTGATGATGGGTATATTCTCGAGTGTTAAAAAATCGGACCTTAACCATATTCCTTGCGGGGCAGATTCTGCCCCTCCCGGTGGTTTTTCATATGCTGCTTCTAAACTACTGGAGCTGGGGCTGAGGACGTCTTGACATTTTCTTACTTTTCCCAAAATTGGATAACGCATGTTGTGTCAAAAGTTTGAAACAATCGGCGAAGCAGAGGCGGTGCCAGGCTCCTGTTTTGGGGAGGGTGCTATGAATGCGGTTGTGTGGCGCATACTTTCTTCGTAGTTTACGGTGCAATAAATGCGTCAGAAACATTTTCAATGCAATATGCATCATACATACTGGGATTCTACATGTTTTTTTTTGGCAGAGGCGCACTCAGGTAAAACCAGAAATGGGAGGCGATACCCTTCCTCAAATTAGGTCCAACTTCAAATTAGTAAGATGATACAAAGCGTTATCGCATGGTGCCCCCACGTTGTTTTCCTGGATCCGCTTATGCGCAATATATTAAATTTAACCAATTACAACAAATAATGCCCACATGTGACGTTCATGTCATCCCAAACAATCACGAACAGCACAAATTTGTTATCAGAAAATCCCCCCCCATTTTACATCCCCTCAATACGCCTAATATTTTATTTTGGTATTTGTCTTGTGATATATTTTGAAGACCAGTACATTTGAAGCTCAAAAACGTTTGGGGCATGACAATCGGTCAAGCCACATAGCCGCAATGACCTTTAAAAAACACCCCAAATTTTCGTATTTTTGGCCCCTGACCCCCATTTTTGAAGAAGAAGAAAAAATCGGTTTCCTAAAAGAAAGCGGTTCTCGAGATCTCTGGGGAGGGGGGGGGGGCAGAATCTGCCCCCGCACGTTAGCGTAATTCTAGCCGGCCGCAAGGAATAGGGTTAACCCTAAAGTGAAATAGAAATGACCTCCTTGTAGTACTTCCGTAGATGGTACGTGTGGATGGCAGACGAGAAGCTCGCATTTTCGCCTTCGTCATCTTTAGGCGGTTAGGGAGATAGAAGGGGTGCTGTGTGAATTAATTACAAATTGAAGGTGTAACCATTACGGCCACTGTAACCGTGACCAACAAATTAAGTGCACTGCAAATTGCGTGGCTTTGGCGATCGAGACAACTCTCGCTAGGGTTTTGACGGCTTCGCTAGGCTTCTCTGAGTCGATTCCTGTTTTCACGACTTCTCGTGCCCAATTTCATCGGTCAGTCGAGTGGCACTGTGTGTCGGGTTAGACTGTTCTGTGTGTCGGGTTACCTGTGTGTCGGGTTAGACTGTTCTGTGTGTCGGGTTACCTGTGTGTTGGGTTATATTGTTCTGTGTGTCGGGCTACCTTCTCCTTTGAAGATATTAGTATTTTATTGTTTCTTGTGACATAAAATGTGCCACCCGCAACGCCAAAAGACCGCTAGGCAACTGAAAATGTTTTTTTCTTCAAATAAAATATTCTGTGCCCTCTGCCACCAGAGCTAAACTGGCGTGAGGAAACGAACTGTGCTTCTCTGATGTGTCGAACGTGATGCGAAAAATAAGACCAACTGCTCAACATTCTGAAACCCTTCCACTGCCAATCGGTCAAACAAAGCCTCCACAATCATCTTGGCATCAACGCTCTTCGCATGGTGCTGGCAGAAGATCACACCGAAGTCTCCCTGATAAGGAAGCAGAAACCAGTCATAGATGTACCTTCACAGACAGATGGCCCATTGGCCCACGTCACCTGCCCAACTCTGATTCCCTACCAGCTGGTTAACTTCTAAACTAGCGTCATCATAGATCACCACAAGATTACCAGCTGGTTAACTTCTAAACTAGCGTCATCATAGATCACCACAAGATGTCCAGCTGGTTAACTTCTAAACTAGCGTCATTATAGATCACCACAAGATTACCAGCTGGTTAACTTCTAAACTAACGTCATCATAGATCACCACAAGATTACCAGCTGGTTAACTTCTAAACTAACGTCATCATAGATCACCACAAGATGTCCAATTTAGACCACGACGTCATTTGCCGAATTCAGATTTCAGATCTGGGGGGTGATTTTTTTATGTCTTGGTATGTTCTTAACATGATACAAAAATAATTTTCAAAAAATAATTTATCCTACCGGGTTTTGTGATTTGTAAACCATTGCAAACGCCGTTCGGCGTTGAAGTCTCCCGTTGTAAACGTTTTGGTGTTATCGCCCGGTAAAACACTTCTGATAATGTTATTGTTCTTCGTCATTTTACGGATCGGAAAGTGCAGTGCATATCATTCAACATGAGAAACGAGGGTCCAAGAGGGACTCTGGCGAATTGCCCAGATCATTCCAGCTAGTGGCTAGTCAAAATCCAGTCATACGTGGGATAGTCTTGCTTTATTTTGCACACGTATTGGAGGTCAAGGCGCTTCCGTCTTTCCGTCAAGAGGGGTTTCTTACGCAGCCGCAAGAAGACTGCTTTGCGTGAATTCCGAAAAGCACCAGCAGCTAGTCGCACCCACGTGTGGTGCACACCAACGAGAGATTTCGTGCCGTTCAACGCTTTGCCGAATACAATGGACGCACAATGGACGTAACGAGCCAGGCTTGAGGCTGCTCTCTCTCAACCGCCCACGTCCCAGCATAGACGGCGCAGTAGAATTGTAGCGGAATTCCGCATATGTAGCGGAAGGCGCAGTAGAATTGAGGTGGTAGCGTTGATTAGACATCGCATCGGCCACTGCTACACTTCCTACAGCCATCATTTGACCGGATCGGAACACCATGTGCGCAACCACTGCACCGTTCCACTGAGCGTAAAACGCGTCTATCTCCCAACGACATCTGCGAACGCTTGGAATGCATAAACTCGCTATTTTTCTCCCAAGACATCGCTCGATGATGCGCTAGGCGACAATGCAACTGTCAACATTGAACAGGTTCCAATCCAAAGGAGTTCCGATTTAATATTATGCTCAATTTCCGCCAGTTACTGTGCTAAAATATCCTTAATTAGGTAGATAGGCGCTTTGGCCTAAGTGGAAAAAGTGCCACCAAAACCCACCACTTAAGCCCGTATGACTGCCAAATAACCTTGCCTACACTTTTAGAAACCCTAAAAGAACTTAAATGTACTCTTTAAGTCACCCACTGCACTTTCCGATCCGTAAAATGACGAAGAACAATAACAATATCAGAAGTGTTTTACCGGACGATAACACCAGTACGTTTGCAACGAGAGACTTCAACGCCGAAACGGCGTTTGCAATGGCTTACAAATCACAAAAGCCGGTAGGATAAATTTTCGAATTTTTTGGAAATTATTTTTGTATCATGTTAAAAACATACCAAGACATAAAAAAAAATCACTCCGCCAGATCTGAAATCTGAATTCGGCAAATGACGTCATGGCCTTACGTGGTGACGACGTGGTGACCAAATGACGTGGTGACCAAATTAGCCGAGTAATCAGTCAGTTCGGGTAGGCAGTTGGTCACTGACAGTCACAATGGTGGTCACTGGTCAGCACTTTCTCTTTTTTTCCCCCGCTCTATCGCTCTAACCCCCCGCATACAGCGAAAGCCGAATATCCTGGGTTTCCGGTCAACTGTCATCACCCAGTCTCGTTTATAACAATTCTGCACGAAATGTCCGTTCAGGTTATGCCTAAATGGTACTGAACTCTGCGACTCGATTCGCCTGACGGAGAACGTTGCCCGGTAACCGAACACGACGGACGGCAGAATGACGCCACCGCCACCGTGCAGCAACTCCGGGCTGCAGCGCAGAGATACTGCACGCGAAACGCGTGTCTGCAGACTGCAGATACATTACGAACGGGGCAGCCGCTCACCAGATCTGCCATTCCATGCGCCGTGACATGTGGTGTGTGCCCAATCCTTGCGCTGCCCGAGATTGCCGGGACTGGGAGTTTGACGTGCGAGCCACCGAGGCGACTGAAAAGCTGGACATATGAATGAGGTTGTAAACATTAGAGGCAAAAGAAAGCTAGTGCATTGGTGCCACAGGAAGTTCATTAAGAAAAGACTCAAACTTACTTTTGCTTAATTTTCTAAATGCGTTGTATTGAGGAAATAAATGTGGCATATTCGAAATATTTTAACGGTATTTGCAGCCTAAAATTGACTGAACGACCCATGTCAAAATACAAAACTTGCATTGAGCACATAGCATGTGTTCGAATTCCGTCAAAGTTGCATTTAACAGCTCATCATATATAATCTTGGAGAAAAAGACGTGAAGGCTGCTCTGGAACAAGGCGTTACATGTAAATTCACCGACCAACTAACCATAAGCCGGCAAGTGGCCGGCAAACCTTTGTTATGTTAGTGTAGCCCGGCCTGCGTCATCAACTTCACTCTTAAGTGTTTGCGACAGCTGCAGTATACTAAAGTGTCGGTGCACCTGCAAAATGAAACAGGTGGAAGTCGCAAAACGACACAAAAAGCCTTAAGCCGGAATTGGCTTTGTAAAGCAGCACCTGCATGACTGCAGAATGGTTGGCTATTGTGGTATAAACCTCGTCGGGAATATATAATACCTCCCGGGGCCGGGAAAAAGTTTGTTTGCTTGTAAAGTCCGAGGTCAGCCTGATCAATTTTTGCACGAGCCCGTAGGGCGAGTGCAAACATTTTCAGGATGACCGAGGACTTAAACAAACTGCCGGCCCAAGGGAGGTATTTATTTTACCATATGCCGTTTATGTGCTGTGTTCTTTTACAGATTGGATCTATTGAATTTCAAGTATTTAATCAGCCTATTAGGTACGCACTGTGACATTCGTGTATAAAGGCCTTTTCTCTGCATTTGGGTTTCCGAATGTCCAATAATCACGACCTCCAAGAAAAGAGAAACACGATAAGAGAGAAGAAGAAAGCTAATAGAATCCAGTCGCGATTCAGATGCTCTAATGTGAGGAAAAATAATGGAGCAACGGATCAAACTACTTCAAGAACACTGCAAAGAACAGAACAGTGTCAATCTTCTGGAGTGGTGCAAAACGACACTCACCTTACGCGTGTGCCCTTCTGTCGAATGCAGCAGGGAAGGATAATAGCGGGCACTATGAAGCGATCACCTTTGTCCATAATCAAATCAGTAGGCAAGTATGATTACGCAGTGCTATGAATTGTCTGCACACGATTTCGTTTTGCCATATGTTATTGGCGTCAGATATCCGAATAATATGCGCATCAATATGTATGTGTGTTGTATTTAATACAATAAATAGTTACGTATGTGACAGTGCAACAATGTTTTAAGGCGATTCACAGGGTTTATTCGACAAATCCAGTAATCATAAATATTGCAAATATGTATGTGTGATTTTGGCACTTCCGCTCTGAATATTCTGTTAAATAATTGTCTGGGAAACTAAAAATGCCTCGGGCCAAATCGTTTCCCAGATACCTTCAACACTAGCCGCAGCGGGCCGAAAGCGATTCCCAAAAGCACGTGCTAATGTTGAAAGGGTATCTCGGCATATGGTAACACGCGAAAATCGTTAGACAGGATACACATGAAAATGTGTACATGAGATTATTGGTATTGTTACATTCGCATATTTTGTTGTGCCAATTTAATTATTAAGTTAGTGCCTATTGAAAGTACCCGCTCCATATATCATAGAAAGTTTCATATGTTCCCGTTTATAAATTGTGTTACTTGAATGCCGAGTTTTTTTTAGGAGACCATGATAGCCGCAAGGAATGCTTAACCTGTCTTATATTAGTGCTATTTTAGCTAAAAACTGTATACTTGAAGGAACAATTATTTTAATGAATGATGTTTACGTATGATGCTGTCAAACACCTCTTTTCACATGAGCAACAGCATTAATCACTGTCAAGCTCGATATTCACCGGAATGTTTAAAAAAATGACGATCGGTAAAAGGCTCACCTCTGTATATAATGGCGTGATTGCCTTCTTAACCCGCCATTGACTGGGGGGGGGGGCGCTTAACGCCCCCTGATTAATTTGCGTAATATTTCCAAAACCAATAGCGCTATCAATGTAAAACTTCGGGTACCTTCTTCTAAATCACGTTTACGTCTTCTATGAAGAGAAAAAGCAATTTCGTCGAAAAATGTCGAGTTATAGCGAATTAAGTGACGTCACTACACACGAGTTTTACGCCAAAATCAGCAAAATGTAACAGACCGTACAAATGACATATTTTGCCATATTTTGTACAAATGCAATCCAAAAGCGTCATAAGGTAGAAAATGACAAGGGCTAGATTATGGCTATCTCGGATTTGTGAAACGTTTGGTATTTGACCCCCAAAATTCAAAAAACTTTTTTTTGGGGGAAAATGCCCACAAAATCAAATTTTTCACAGATATTCAAAAAGCCGGAATAGATGTCAGCGAAACACATATGGGAAACTACCATACCCAATTTCAGAACGATATCACCATTTTTGACTGACTTATGGCATCTAAAGTATGGGTAACTCATGACGTCATATTTACAAATGGTAATTTTTGGCTTTTATTGACCAGATGCAGACAAATCAATGACACCACTGTATTTCTGAGACAAAACTGGTCTAGGAATATCACGTTTTATTTAGATTTATCAATTACAAATTTTGACCTTCATTGACCTGAACTTGACCTGAACTTGACATTAACTTCACGTAAATGGAGTCAGGTGGTAACATCACTATCACTATCGAATTATACGTGGACAATAACTCATAAAACATGTGTTGCATGACTTTCGTAGTTATTTTGAGCATAGTGACCTTTTGTGACCTGGCCTTGACCTTGACCTTGGTCAACAATATCACTTTAGCTCATGCAGGATGTGGATCATACCTTTGGTAGCACTTTGGGTGATCATGGTCGTAATCGAAGGCTTTGGATGGAAAGTATGGCCCATAAACTCAAATACGGCGATTTTGACCTTTGACCTGACCGTGACCTGAAATTTGACCTCACTTTGAAATATTTGAGCATGTTTTAGTTTTGTCTCATTGAGAGCTTTCGAATGCCGCCTTGCACGTCTCGCTGGGATCATTGGTTCGGAAGATAACCAGAGGCCGGGGGGGGGGGGGGCGTTTAACGGCCCCCCCCCCCCCCCCCAGTCAATGGCATTCGGTTGAGACCCCAGTCAATGCCGGGTTAATAGTCCATTAGCACAAGCACTGTCATTGTGGCGAAGCCATACTGGTATTGATTTGCCTGTTACAGTTCTGCACATGGCCGTTGTTTGTCTTGACAGCGGGTCCATACCGGTCCGTTTCCTCAGCATAACTGGCCGATTCAATGTCGCAGAGTTCTAATGGACTTGAAGAAGTGGGCCACAATCGCAATGCACAAAGTCGCCAGTGGAATAGCTTGATGGCCAAGCTTGTATCCACTGCATTGATCTAATGTTCACGCTCTCAGAAGCTCTCCGTGATACTCGGCATGTACAAGGCCTCTGTGTTATTCTTTAGATATTGTTTTCAAACATCATTCGATGGAAAATTACCTCATACATCAACTTCTTCCTGACATATACCGCCGATAATATAGCATTAACAATACCAAAAAAAGAACAAAGAAGAGACTTAGCTAACATTTATATTTGACGGTTAATGGTCGGTTTAACCTTCACAAAGCCTCAGATTACATCCAGAAGTTTAACGGTCGTCATCAACAAATGCTATCTTTCGTGGACAGAAGTCAGAACACAGAGGCTTTCTAAGAACCAAAGTGTTCAAATAGAGTGGACATATTTGTGGGAAAACATGGCGAGAATCAACACAGAAAATGAAACCGGGGCTGCGGAGTCGGTCTCGAAGTCGGAGTCGGAGTCGGTCGGAGTCGGCAGTTTTGGCCGGAGTCGGAGTCGGAGTCGCAAAAACCTTACTGACTGACTCCGGCCCGGAGTCGGAGTCGACTTTTTGGCAACTGGCGATTACTTTGCTCGGTAGAATAGTCGTCGGCCTAAGGACATTAACTTTACACCCCTTTCGAAAGAAAATGAGTGGAAAGTGAAACCTACATATAGTTTACTCCTAGTAGCAGTAGATTTCCGCCTGATGAAGATAGGGCAATAATTATAACGTCATCTGATGATGATTGGGGACTGGGGTTTTGGACGTACCGATTATTATGGTCATTCTTATGGGCGCCCATTTGAACGTCATCGTGCGCGTTTCGTCAAGAAGATTTGAATCATACCACGGTGACCAGGTTACCTAAGTCAAACTCAAAATTTGACCTCAGGTCAAGGTAATTTAAGGGCATGCGGTGAACCAGGTATGTCGTGCTGCGCAATGTCGGACGCGTCTCGACGAGACATACGCAGTGGTGCCGGTCTCACGTTCTTATCTTCATTTTATGCTATCAAAAGCTATTGGCAAAGAAGTGCTGGTCACCTCAGATGACCTCACTCGATCTTGTAGGGGTCATCGAGCAATTATTGTACTTGGGTCATCAAGAATGAGCTATAATAGCATAATCTTAAAATAATTATTCTGATCTAACCTCCGATTAGAAAATATTTCCTTGTTGGCTTATAATGGGAAGGTCACGAAACTGACCTGACGTTATGTCACCGATATAAAAACAAATATAAGATAGCAGGGTCGTGGGTATCTATGTCTCGATTACGTCCTGTGAGTTTAAAGTGCTGAGCCAAACACTGTGACTAGTGGCTGTGGCACGACCACAAAGGATCTAGCTCGCTTGTACATTTAACTATGTTTAAAACAAACTTGACTTTGTAAAAGTTGTTTATATTCCTTAACAATCGGAAAAGATGCCAATTGTTGGTCGATTGCAGCCGTTTAGGGACATCGCACGATCTCGTCGATGTCGTATTCAGGAGTGTACCTTCTCCAGAAAAGTTGGGGGCGGGGGCTGAGCTGGGAAAAAATCGCTAAAAGTACCATCAAAATCCACAAAAATAAACATTTCTCCCCAGATTTGACCCTCTTCCTCGTCCAAGTTGGGGGGGGGGGGGGGGCTGAAGCCCCCTCAACTGAATAGGATCCTACACCCCTGGCCGTATTACATCCGCCATTGAGCACCCCAATGATTTTTGGAAATCCACACCCCTGACTGGTAGACTTGGTTGCCGGAGGAGAGGCGGCGGAGAGCGGCGCACCGACTGGGCAGCTGTAAGACAGCGCAGGATCCGGGAGCGGCAGCGGCTCCAGCGAAGACGAGCTGGAATTAGCTGGGGCTGAAGCCCAGCTGCTGCAAGCTGGGCCGCCGGCAGCTGGCTGCGCTCGAGTGCCCGTTTCGTGGGTTCCGCCGCCTGCTGGCGAACGCGACTGGGCTGGACGCGCGGCCGGCACGCGCCGCGCCCGTGCTCGGGCGGCGTAGCATTGCTCACCACATTGATAAGAATAAAGACAAAAGGAAAAAATAGATGGCATTGCAGATATCGCTTTCTAGCATGCGGTTGGAGAACAGGTATAGGCCGGAGTCGAAGCTGGAGTCGGAGTCGGAGTCGGACACTCGGACTCGGAGTTGGAGTTGGAGTTGGAGTTGGAGTTGGAGTCGGAGTCGGAGTCGGAGTCGGAGTCGGAGTCGGAGTCGGAGTCGGAGTCGGAGTCGGAGTCGGAGTTGCTAAAATTCTGTCGACTCCGCAGCCCTGATCTAAACCACGATTAACCAGCGCACTGACGAGGTTTGCGTCAACTTCGCCGTGAAGTGGAGGGCGGATACCTGTGCGGCTGTGCCTCAGAGCAATGACTCAATACCAATGTACCTATTTTAAGCGTAGTATCAACAACATTACGGAAACAGCAACAGCAACAGCAGCAGCCCGGTCTGATGTGCCGAGCGCCGTCACTGCATAGTCTCATCAGTATAGTGTCGCTGCATAGTCCCAGAGTACCCGTGATGGTTTTAGTCGTATCTGTCGTATCGGTATTAATGGGGAATGTTTTAGCAGCACGCGTGTTTTATTTTCTTCTGTCATTTTACTGCCACGCATTTTATGACATTATGTAACTGTTGACTGAATTCGTAATAACCACTGCGTGGATGAATTCGAATAAATGAATATGAATATGAATATCAAAACAATTTAGAGAGAAATCCTTCTTGAGAACGAGATCGCACAGTGGAAGAGACGTCATATTACACATCTTGGAAAAATAACGGTGATAAAATCGTTGCTGCTGTCCAAACTCGTACATCTTTTTATGGCTTTACCGAATCCCTCACAAGTTTACATTAAAAAGATTGAACAAATGCTATACGGTGTTCTATGGAATAACAAACCAGATCGCATTAAAATAACGAAAATAATTCAGAAACTTGAATTTGATGGACTCCAAATGATTGACTTAACATCTTTTATACACAGCTTGAAAATGTCATGGTTATAACGATTAGTGAGTTCCACAGCCGATTGGACAAAATCGGCAAACCTACAGCAGTTAGACCCCTTGAATCTTCTCACATACAGCACGGCACAGCTGAAAGTAATACAAACACAGATATAAGCAACATAATCTGGCGAGAAGTGGTAGATTCTCTCATTCAATGTAATCAACTGTTAAATCTTCAACCTGAAGACATAATAAGGAAGCATTTATTGTTCTCAGACTACACAAAATTAAAAACATCTATTGTCAATCAATGGGATAATCAAGGACTAAGATTCATTGGAGATCTGTTTAATGATAAAAACGGCAACATACTAGAGAAGAGAAGAAATCAAAGTACAATATCGAATATCAATGACATTTCTGTGCTATGAAACATTAATACGTAGCTTACCTCAAAGCGTCAAGCTCATCCTTCCGAAGGAGAAGACATCAAAGTACAATATCGAATATCAATGACATTTCTGTGCTATGAAACATTAATACGTAGCTTACCTCAAAGCGTCAGAAACGCAATACGCTTGCCTTTCGAGAGGCCGAATATCCCTTTAAAGCTACAATTGTTCCTCACTAAGCCAAATATCACAAAATACTGCTATTCATTATTTATCAATGCATTGCGGGAAAAAATGTGACATTACTGATAGAAACCGAAAACAAAACTGGGAACGCGATGTCGGCTTCCATCATGAAGGGAGTTGGTTGCACATTAAACAATCTACGAATTCAGTGTATTTACTTTACCTGCTTTACAGAATAATAAGTAGAATAATAGCAACTAATAAGTTCTTACATACAATTCGAATATCCGACAATAGCACTTGTACATTTTGTAAGCGTGATACAGAAACAATAATTCATTTATTCTGGCAGTGTCCAGTTACTTAAACATTTTTGCAAGATATCGATAGAAAGTTGCACACTCAATATCAAATACATTTTCACCACAACGTTCAGTCATGGTTCTTCCCACAAGAAACAGATCCATTACAAACACTCATAATCACTGTAGCTACAGCAGTAATATACAGATCCCGAAACGCCGGTAAAAAACCTGAAACCACTCATTTTATAAATTTATTAAACAATGAAGCACAAAAAGAACAGCTTGCCAGCAGACTGGAAGACAAGATAGAGAGTTTTGAAAATAAATGGAAAACATTAAAGGTTATCATCTCGTAATTAGGTAATTATTAAATGCGTTACGCACTCGTGGCTGACGCCAATGCACATGAACTCATACACACATACACACACACACACACACACACACACACACACACACACACACACACACACACACACACACACACACACACACACACACACACACACACACACACACACACACACACACACACACACACACACACACACACACACACACACACACACACACACACACACACACACACACACACACACACACACACACACACACACACACACACACACACACACACACACACACACACACACACACACACACACACACACACACACACACACACACACACACACACACACACACACACACACACACACACACACACACACACACACACACACACACACACACACACACACACACACACACACACACACACACACACAAACAAACACACACATACACACACACACACACACACACACACACACACACACACACACACACACACACACACACACACACACACACACACACACACGCACGCACGCACGCACGCACGCACGCATGCACGCACACGCACACGCACACGCACACGCACACGCACACGCACACGCACACGCACACGCACACGCACACGCACACGCACACACACACGCACATGCACACGCACACGCACACGCACACGCACACGCACACGCACACGCACACGCACACGCACACGCACACGCACACGCACACGCACACGCACACGCACACGCACACGCACACGCACACGCACACGCACACGCCTCCTTTGCACATGTACTGGACTGCGGTGCAAGCGAACAGTTTCTTGTCTAGACCGGCTACAATGGTGTGAGCCAGAGTGATGAGATGTGAGCCGTAGCGAGACGGCTGTATGATGTATGGCCATGTGAGTGAGGCAATGTGCAGTGCTGTTTGTATTGCTGCGTTTTTTTGTGTGTGTGAATAAATTAGCCGTTCGGTGGGACAAAGCTTAGAAAAAAAGGAAAAAATACCAATGTACTTCAGAGGAGTGTACTGTAGCAATACTACTGTACACCGGAGCTGTATCTCAGCGCTGTAACCGTCCGCGTCCTGCCCGCTACTCGTGGCTGACCGGCCTGCCTACCGTTCTCCCCGCAGACCGCCGTGCAGCAGTACACTGACGCTGCTACAGTTACCCGTCTGTGACCTGTCTGCCTACCGTTCTTCCCGCAGGCCGCCGTGCAGCAACACACTGACGCTGCTACAGTTACCCGTCTGTGACCTGTCTGCCTACCGTTCTTCCCGCAGGCCGTCGCACACTGGCGCTGCTACAGTTACCCGTCTGTGACCTGTCTGCCTACCGTTCTTCCCGCAGGCCGCCGCACACTGACGCTGCTACAGTTACCCGTCTGTGACCTGTCTGCCTACCGTTCTTCCCGCAGGCCGCCGCATACTGACGCTGCTACAGTTACCCGTCTGTGACCTGTCTGCCTACCGTTCTTCCCGCAGGCCGCCGCATACTGACGCTGCTACAGTTACCCGTCTGTGACCTGTCTGTCTACCGTTCTTCCCGCAGGCCGCCGCATACTGGCGCTGCTACAGTTACCCGTCTGTGACCTGTCTGCCTACCGTTCTTCCCGCAGGCCGTCGCACACTGACGCTGCTACAGTTACCCGTCTGTGACCTGTCTGCCTACCGTTCTTCCCGCAGGCCGCCGCATACTGACGCTGCTACAGTTACCCGTCTGTGACCTGTCTGTCTACCGTTCTTCCCGCAGGCCGCCGCATACTGACGCTGCTACAGTTACCCGTCTGTGACCTGTCTGCCTACCGTTCTTCCCGCAGGGCGCCGTGCAGCAGCACACTGTTCCAATCGTGGGAGACGCTGCTGCAGGAGGTGGACGCGGACAGTCAGACGCCGACATCGCCACCGTCTATGGTAAGAGCTGTCGGCTGGTGGTGCTGTCTTCCAAACCATGTGTGACTAGCGCTTTAGGTTTTAGCTTTACTGCTGCTGTGCTGTACGGCTTCTGCATTGCGCTGCCTTCTTAACGCCTTCTTAACGATATGTCACGATTTGGGAAAATTACAACAAAATTATTCCACCATAACGTCTGCCATACATACTTCTAACAGATATTGATTCTCAAGAAGATTTAGAATGCTTTCCTCTCTACATTGCGTGTATCAACTGTGCAATGCATCTTTCAGTGATTTGTATTCCACTATGACACTGGGCTTCTCGACATGAAGTGTCTGTTGGTGCTCGCCATTTGCCCATCTCAAATTTACTGCCGAGCTCGGAGACAAAGGTCAAAGTCCGAGCTTTGATTAGGTCAGTGACTGAAATAGGAACGTTGTCGGTGTCTTGTCTGAAACATCTTAGTTCACTACAAAATGACGCCCTTGTCGAGATTATCTTCATTAGACGAAGACGAAGACCATCACAGACTTGACACACTTAGGATTGACTTTCACGCTCAAAATTGGTTGAATAAAAAAACTATAGTATATTCGCCGCTAGCAGAAACCGTCCATCGAACTGCTGCAGCTGTGCATGAACAATTATTATCGAGGCCTCTTGCACCAAAAATAACCACCTGACGAAAAACAATTCTACCCTGATTGAAAATGTACCCAGGTGGATATTTTATCTTGCATCAACTGAATTCGCCACCTGGGTAAAAATACGATGTGGTTATTTTTGTGGCTGTCGCCCGTCGAACACTCATATCAATACATGTGAAAATATAGTACCCTCAACGCGATTTTAAATAAGTTCTATGAACTATAGTAAAAGGGACCCGTAATATAAATCAAATTATGCATAATGCACATTCAGATGTTTTTTTACTTAGATCTAGGTACATAATTACTCAATCATTTTTTTTTAAAGATGCAGTTCAATAGCGAAGATGAAGGAGGTTGAGTCATAAATGGCTTCAGCTTTAAGCATACATTTTGCTTATGTTTTTTGATGCAGAATTATCATAATTTAAGCCATTATTACATCAATGTGACATCAATGTGAAGCAAGCAAAAGTTTTTGTATTGATACACGGAGGACAGTTATGTTTGATTACTGTTTCCATGGCAACCCAGGGGCGCAGCCGGGGGGGGGGGGGGGGGGCGAGGGGGCAAGGGGAATCCCCCCATACGGGTCACAGGGGCCCCGCCGAGATTGGCCGAGATACCATTTCCATTAGCTAAATGGCTTTCAAAAAGTCACAGAGGAGCCCTCAAACCAGGCAAGGGTCACTCTGGTGCATGCCAAGGGCCCTCAGAGACACTGAAGGGCTTTCGAAGCCGGCCCATGGGCCTCTTGGGCATGTCCAGGGGCCCATTGAGTCCACCGAGGGGCCCACAAAACTGTCCAGGGGCCTCTCGAGGATGTCCAGGGGTCCATTGAGCCCACTTAAGGGCGCAAAAACATGCCCAGGGACTTGTTGAGCATGCCCTGGGGCCCATTGAGCCCACTCAGGGCCCCAAAACCTGTCCAGGGGCCTCTAGAGCATGTCCACTTGTCCAGGGGCCAATTTAGCCCACCCACGGCCCAACAAACCTTCCCAGTGGGCTCTCGAGCATGTCCATGGGCCCATTGAGTATGCTTACGGGCCTCTCGAGCCTGGCCAGGGGCCCATTCAGGGGCCCATTATAGTCTGTTTTGGGGCCTCCGTAACCTGTCTAGGAGCCCATTATAGTTTTCCCAGAAGCCCATCGAGTCTGTTCAGGGGCCTCTTGAACCTGCCCAGGGGCCATTAGAGCCTGCTCAGGGGCCTCTCGAGCTTTCCCAATGGTCCATTGATCCTGTTCAGGGGCCTCTCGAACCTGCCCAGGGGCTATTAGAGTCTGCTTAGGGGCCTCTCGGCTTGCCAAAGGGCCATTGAGTCTGTTCAGGGCCCCTCGAGCTGATCCAGAGGGTCATTGAGTCTGTTCAGAGGCCTCTCGAGATTATCCAGAGGGCCATTGAGTCTGTGAACGGGGACCCCTCGAGCCTGCCCATGGGTTGCCAGCCGTCGCCTGGAGCGCCTGCTATAGCTGGAGCGCCTGCTAGCCGTGGTCGGCGCGGTAATACTGAGCGGTAATGTGCTGTACTCTGACCCACCTGGTGAAATGTTTACTTGGGTTTAAAAATGGTAATTTGAGAAGTCTGATGCGTTTTTGAATTAAGGGGGGGGGGGGTTGGTGGTAGTACAAAACAATTTAACAATTTTCCTCTCCGGAGAGTGTGTGCTGCAATATTTGTCAGCGAGGGGCGTCCCCGACGGGAGGGTCGGGGGGGGGGGGATCTGGGCAAACTCCCCCACTTTTAGAAGGCGGGGAAGGGGGTCGACCCCCCCCCCCCCACACTTTTTGCGGGACAATTTAACAATTTATCGTAAAAAATCCTTTGCAGTGCAGTCAAAATCCAGCTATCCAACTGTCAAAAACTGGAAAATTTCGCGCCGCTTCACTGCATGACACAAGTTTCGCAATTGCTTATACAAATTTGGAAAATGGGAAAAAGAATTTCATTAAGTGTCTGGCAGAGGCCCTCCTTGGCGGCAATTGCTGGCCCCAGGGCCCATTCCCTTCATAAAATATTCACTTTTAAGTTTCAAGCAGGCTACATGTTTAGCTAGTTTGCCGAGTTCCGAAAAAGGCGACGCGAACGCAAAGACGAGGAGATCGGCACCCGGAAGCTGCTCCAGCGGTGCACAATTTGCTGGACCGAAGAGCTAATAGTGGAAACAGGCCAGGGCCATCTCCCCAAGCCATCTCACCTCACGGTCTGGTTCCAATATTAATATTTCGTTTTCCAGGACCTAAAATTAAAATTTGCACGCCGCTTCCCGGCGTCACATCGGTAGTCATTGTCATAAATAAGCCATAGTCATCGTCATCGGTTCGTCGTAACGCTGAATTGAATGAATAGCATTTTTAGCTTATTATCCGAGCTGCAAGGCCCACCTCCTATATTTCTGGGTTTTATCAGGCAAAACCGTAACAATTTCGCGCCGCTTCGCGGCGCTAACTAACAAGTACATACCTACCTACTACAACATGAAAATTCACATAAAAAATGCTGCAAAGGCTTAAATACACGTATCAAAATGGGGGGGCCTTTTTTCGTCATTTCAGACGACCCCACACTCAAAAGCCGACCCCCACCTGTTGTCAGCTAAGATATGTTTTCTCTCCTGTACGTAACAATAACAATTAGTAATGCGCTCAGTACAATGCCTTCTGAGGGTCCTGGTCCAATCCAACTCATCAAAAGTAGACGAAGAAAAATGGTTACAAAGGGGCCCTTCAAAATAAAGTCTCCGAAATCCGTAGAGTTGTTCATAGCCAGTTTTTTTTTGGGTAGGGGTCCTCTCCCACAGGCTTGCCCCCCTCCTTTCTGAAGGTCTGGCTGCGCCCCTGCGTGGCTCTAAAGAACCGTCGCGAACCTCCGCTTTCTGCACGTGCCATTCAATTTCAGTTTTAACTATTATCAAAGCTCCTAGGCGTTTTATCGAAGTTGATATACTTCGTTCCATTCCAAGCTTGCGGCCGAAGCGCCTTCATCAATTTGCACGTGAATAGACAACAAAAATCAAGACCGATTTTGGCAGAGTAATTCAGGCAAAAACCGACCGGTTGGCTCCCGTGCAAGGCCATAGAGACTAGGTAGACCCGTCCGGGGTAGGCAGCGAAATGCGTGATGTCACGGGCACGTGACGTCACACGCTTCCTATTCAAATAACGTTAAATCGGCCTACTTTCGCGTCCTACCATTTGCATACCTTAGGTGCCAGAGGGATCAATTGAGCACTAAATGATAGATTGAAACGTCCTCTACAGCTCGCTTTTGGGACATTTTCTCCTAAATTGCAAGGGTGAGCCACTAGACGATGTCAAAGCGAGGCATGCAACCGAGCGAGGCCCATGCCCATATAGGCAATGTTTGGATTTGGGCCACGGGGACTGTCGCTGGATGCTGTTTTTGGTTGAAGTGCGAATTTTGTATTATTTCACCTGGTTGTTGATGAAGTAAGGTGACTTGAGGATACTTTGTAGTAGTATGTATCAGGTGAAAGTATGTTTACATCTGGATTACACTTGTTTCACCTACAATTATGTTGAAGATCGTTGAGTGACGAATGCGCCACCGGAAATAAACATGGCGGCCGCGCCGGTCGAAGGCGTAATTCTTTTGGTAGACCGAGAAGTGCCACGAGACGGTCTACGAAAGGAAATACGCTTCTCCCGATTCGGCCACCCCATTGGTGGAAATCGAGCTGGAAAGTGACGCCATGGGACAGGGTGGACACGTTACGGAGATTGCCCCCTGGCTCCCGTGCTCTGGCCAGCTCCGCCCGCCGTACCAGTTTCGACCTAGTTTGCCTGCCGTCGAATTAAACAAAGTGACTTAAAGGAAATTCACCATGAAGTTCACCACGAATTTGTTTCCAAACACGATTTCAATATAATTTGAGATACAATTTAATTTTATATTGTCAAAAATGGCCATACATCGCGCCGATTCAGGACAGAAGGTCGAAAATTATTAATTTTATTAAAAAAAACTATATACATACTCTCAGAGTCAGGGTCCTCACGTCACGCGAATGAAGAAAAAAATGTCTCAGCCAATCAGATTCGAAAGTAATCGCGTAAGGATAGACTAGCATTAGAGAAGTGCCAACCGGCGGCCGGCGGTTCGCTTGCTAGCTCAGTATGCAAGGTGATTGGCTGATTGTATAGCCTCTGCCCAGGCTATCGTAAGCACCGCATTATTTCGTAAGCACCGCATTCCTTCGCCAAAAAAAATCAAATATATTCAGCTGGAGAGTCTTTTCAGTCAAGAGAACTTGCAGCTAGGGGCTTCCCAACACGGGCTACACAACTGTTATCTCAGTTCAAAACCCTCAGAGGTCACCTAATAATCCAGGAGCTTACAATCGGATATCAACGGCTTACTCTCATCACACGCAACACGCTTGTTTTTTAATCGAAGCTATTAGGGGCGAAACGCCAGGGGGTCGTACGCCCCCCCCCCCTGCACGGTCACGTAGGTGGGACCCTGCACTGGCGAGGGTTAACCCTCGCCCTACGGGAGCTTTTTTCACCTTCGCCCTACGGGGGGGGGGGTCCTAAAACGACCCCCTGTTAACTTCCAAACCAAGCACTATAGAGCAACGCGGTAAGAACTAACATGTTGCCTGTTATGTTTGGAATCTAACGGTATGTACTTTTAGGTTTCATGTCAACGAGTGACTTCCCAGGTCAAGTGAATAACCTCGATCGACCACGTCCAGAACAGCGATTTTGCTCTGTCAGAAAACCTCAAAATGAGAAATTGATAAATGTAAATAAAAAGGCATGTTCCTAGACCAGTTTTGTCTCAGAAATACAGAAAAGGTAATTATTTGTTCTTATCTGGTCAAAAAAGTCCAAAAAGTTATAAAAAATTACGTCATTAATTTATTACACTTAGGGAGCCATCACTCAGTCAAAAAAATAAATATTTCTTTGAAATTTGGTTTAAGTATTGCCCATGCTCAGTTCTCTCACATATATTCCGTTTTTTTAACATCTTTGAAAATTTTGATTTTGTGGTGATTTAAAAAAAAAATAGTTTTTGATAATTTTTGGGGTTAAAATCCCAAAATTTTGAAAATCTGAGATTGCCATTTTAAAGAAAATGGCATTTAATATCTTTGCTTAATTGCGTTTGCAATCTGCTTAAAACTCTGTTTTCTACGATTTTTCAAACATTTATCCTTTTTTCACCAACATGACGTCATCAAAACGTCATTATTTCCCAAATTGATAAACTAATTTCAATGAAATGTTTACAGCATACGTATAATTGTTGTATACTTAGCTACTAAAAATGTCAGCAAGATGCACCGCATGTCTAAAAAGTTATGCAAGAAAAATATCAGGGGGGTTCGTTTTGGGACCACCGTAGGGCGATGGCTAAACTATTCTCTGAGACACAGTAAACGCGTTACTTGTTTCTTTTCCAACATTGATAAAGCGGGCGTTTGAGTCTGATGCTGTAACACGCTCAATGTTCATATTTCCTTTCCGTGAAGAATATGTGAACATTATATATCAACCGCCAGGTCTGCACGATCCCAAGCGACCGTCTGGGACAGTATGCTACTTAGAAAGCATTTATACATACAATTGCTAGAATATCTAATAACGCCCGTCAGGAAAATATTATACAAACGGCAAACGTACGGCCTTACCGCGAACAGCTACCTAGTTCTTTGGACTTGCCGTAATTTTGCATCGATTGGTACCACATTGGTACCTAAAATTTCGTTTGAGATTACTTGCTTGCTGTTATTACTAAAGTGCTTCAGCCGCAAGCTTGGAATAGAACGAGGTATAGTGTCCAAAATGTAAATAACGGTGTTTATCAACCATGTAATGTTGTTTGCCACTAAAAGCATACAGCCGACAACTCCACCTACATCGTAAACAATATTTTAACCAACATTTTGCTGGTTATTTTTCGATGGAATTTTCCCATATGCGGCATATGTTTCGCACATAAAACCTTTCGCCGGATCTACTTTCGGACTTGGGTGCAAGACGATGCAAATAAAGGTGGGTAAAATCGGGCTTCACGGGGTAGAATTTCTGGCTAAATTTCCAGGGTGGATATTTTTTCTCGCCAGTTGGTGCCAGAGAATATGGCTATTGTGTAGTGTCCGCCAGGTAGTTAATTTGTGTGCAGGAAGCCGATTTGCTCTGCGGTCATGGCCATGATGTGTGGTCGTTCTGTTTTTTTTGTCTTCTTCAGCTTTACAAAGAACCGGTAAAACGGTATCTTTCAGACATTTTTACCGTATTTTTCATGATGCTCGTCAGCATAGTCTACTGAGCTGGAACGATCTGTGCCGCGAAATGGTGCAATAATTATCAAATGCCCATGCCGTTCTCCGCAGCCAATGTCTGGATTATGCAGATTGTCACGGTCTCGCCCCATTCTGAACTGTCGCAATGTGCCTTTCCGTCACTGAAGACGTTTCGGGAACGGGCCGTATTTGACAACCACGAGGACGAAATGATGCATTCGTACTAATTTCCATAGAAGAACAGATACAAAAATACAAATGAAAATAGAAAGCAAAATACAAAGCGGTTATGATTTGATCAAAATATCGTAATAACTATCAATAATCGTGCTATTTCCCTTCTGCTATATTGTATGGGTGTATATTCATTTAAGCTTATCATTCGTGTGATTTTAAGGCCCACATGCACAGGCACGTAGCCAAGGGGGACGCCTCCCCCCCCCCCTGGATGCTAGGAGGGCCCTTTTCGGCGCGCGCAGCGCGCCGAAAAGGGCCAACGATACTGCTCGAAGCGCGATATCATGGGCTCTTTACCACGCGAAGCGTGGTCTTTAGAGAGTTTAGAGCACTTCAGAGGCCCTTTGGGCAACCAGGGCCCTTTCTGAAAGACCAGATGGCCTCTTAGACGTTCAAAAGGGCCCTGCACATGTCAGAAGGGCCCCTGGCCACAGACTGAAAGGGCCCCTCAGTGGGTCAGAGGGCCCCATGGACACGTCGAATGTGCCCCTAGCCAGCACAGAGGGGCCTCTGGGCAGGTCGAGAGGCCCCTGAGCATGTCGGCAGGGCGACAAAGCGGCCAGCGCAGTCCCTTGTCAGACCATAAGGGCCCCTGAGCAGATTGGAGGGCCCCTGAACAGACCAGAGAGCCCCTGGGAAGTTAAAAGGGCCCCTGTGCTGGTCAGAGGGGTCCCTGAGTCCCTGACCAGACCGAAATGGCTCCTAGGTGGGTCAGAAGGGCCCCTGCACGTACCGAATGGGCCCCTAGTCAGCACGTAGAGGCCCCAGGGCAGGTCAGAGGGCCCTCGGAGCATGTCGCAAGGTGACAAAGCAGCTAGTGCAGTCCCTTGCCAGGTCGGATGGGCCCCTTAGAAGGCTGGATGATCCCTGGAAAGACCAGAGGGCTCCTGGAAAGTTCAAAGGGCCCCTGTACACATCGTAGGGGCCCCTGACCAGACCAAAAGGACCCCTGGGTGGGTAAGAAGGACCCCTGGACATTCCAAATTAGCCCCTAGCCAGCACGGAGGGGCCCCATGGCAAATCGGAGGGCCCCTTGAGCATGTCGGCAGGGCGACAAAGCAGCCAGCGCAGTCTGACCAGAAGAGTCGCTGGGCAGATCGGAGGGACTCCTGGGTAAATCAGAAGGGCCCCTGGCTAGACCGAAAGGGTCCCTGGGCCGGTCGGAAGGGCCCTTGAACATGCCGGATGAGTTCCTAGCCAGATTGGAGGGGCCCCTGGGCAGGTCGGAGGGCCCCCTGAGCATGTCGGCAGAGCGACAAAGCAGCCAGTGCTGTCCCTGGACAGGTCAGAAGGACCTCTGAACAGGCAGAATGGCCCCTTGACACACAAAGTGGACCCCTAGCCAGCACAGAGGGGCCCCTGGGCAGGTCGAAGAGAGTCCCTGGTCAGGGAGTCCCTGGTTCCGAAGGGAGTCCCTGGTTCTTGGAAGTTCAGAGGAATCCCTGGTCAGATCGGAATGGCCAAAAGCACGTAGAGATCCCAGATGAAGATTAAATGCAAAGAGGACATCCTCCACGATAAAAATATTAAAAACGGAGCGTTCGGGTATATTGTAACACGCTTCGTCAGGGTGTTACAATATACCCGAAAGCTCCGATGTTTTTTTATTGTAGAGTAAGCCCTCTTTGTATTTTATATATATCACCCACTCCACGTCATGTCTTTTTGCTTCGCAGATCCCAGATGAGTCCCTAAACAGGTCGGAAGGGCGTTGAAAAGGTCGGGCGGGCCCCTAGACGATCTGAAGGGACCCTGATCTGAAGGGCCTTTCAACAGTAAGAATGCAGTTGTCCAGGGAATAAAACTCAAAATTGTAGTGCCGCTCCGCGGCGCAATTTAACTTCAAATTCAATTACATGCGGTTTTGAAGAAAAAAACACGGCCCGTTTCTCGGCGTATTTATGTGTTATGTTGGTACTTTCCTATATAATTGGGCAAAATAGTTCACTTTAGCACTTTTTACCGCAATTTTAAACGCACAATATAACATTTTTAGAATTCCGCACCATACGCAATGCGACGCATTGATGAGAAAGCATATCCAGGGCATAAGCCTCAAAATGTTCGCGCCGCTCCGCGGCGTAATTTGCTTAAGAGTTCCAGGTCTTGATCTTACAAATATTCCAAGTTGATATGGCTGATTCCAAATTGGTGTCTTCCAAACTTGATATGACATTTTGCTAACTCCAGCTCCTAAAAGATGCTATGGCCCATGCCATACCTGTCATACTGGATTTTCCATCCTTGTACCGTGCCTTTTCATCCGTTTTGTTTGGCCCTTTCAACGCTTGAGAAGAGGGTCCTTTCAACGCTCGGGAAGGGGCCCTTTCGAGTCGCCCCCCCTGGACGAAATACTGGCTACGTGCCTGCACGTGCATTTCTAAGCTACTTCATGTACTGCGTTACCTATTTCTTATACGACCACTTCCTTTGCTCTTCAGGACGCCAAGTTTCGCGGGCCATTGTTGAGAAGTCTTTCAACAGAAAAATACAAAGCAAGAAGATCTTCATGCATAAAGAAAACTATGAGGCGGTTCTGGCGAAAACTGATGAAATGCTTCAAAAGGTAAGGCGGATCGCACCATTTTTGTGAGGGCGTTGGTTTTAGTTCATCATCACCTCTGTCTTATTTCCCCATCACCCTGTTTTGTGTGAACAGCATTGATTGATTGATTGATTGATTTATTTCACATCACGTCTCATCCACTATCGTGGCTTTTCATGAGAACAGGTCACACGATACAACTGCACATATGGGTAAGAATAACACTGCATCACACTAAACCAAACATTCCACAGACACACAAGACGGCCAAGTCGATCTAACGTCCCTGCAAACTGGTCAAGTGGTCCTTCAGTATCGCTTAGACCCTTCATGCACAGCCGCGAGCAGTGCATTGTATGCAGTGGCGGCTCTGTACAAGAACTGTCGCCTACCGGTTTCAGTTTTGATTGTCGGCAGTCGTAACAGCTGCTGTTCACTCGCTCGTGTACTCCTGTCATGGACCTGCCTGGTGGTCGTAATTGACTGGCGATTGTGACTGGTTTGCCAGTGGTCATTGCTTGACGCAGCAGACAGATGGAGCGATACGTAGTTGTGAGCGGAGAGCCAGCCTAACTGTGAAAGCACGTCACTGATGTGGTCATATTTTTGACAGCCGGATATCACACGAGCACAGAAGTTCAGCACCTTCTGAATGCGGTACATTGACTGTTTAGAAGCACTGCCGTAAACGGGAAAACAATATCGTATGATGGAGAGAACTAATCCATTGATGACAGTGGGCATGACATCGTTCGGCAGGCTGTGCTTAACGTGATACAAACCGATTAACAGGCCGTTGCAACGATGGACAATCTCTTCAACATGCGGCTCAAACGAGAGGTGTCTGTTGAAAAGTACGTCCAGGTTTTTGGCTGTCTCAGACTCGACAATGCGCACGCCGCCAACGTGGAGCGTGACGCGGGGCAGACCGCGAAGCATTTGACGGGTGCCAATCACGAGCAGTTTCTTTCAGCATTAATTTTCATGAGGTTTTGGCTAAACCAACCGAACAGGTCCCTTAGGGTACTCTTCATGCGGCTGACAAGCTGATCCAGATCTGCTTTGCGACCGGTTACCAACACCTGAGTGTCGTCTTCGAACTGAGTTATCAGGACGTCACGCGCAGTGTACAGGCACATGTCATTTGGGAAAATTGTGAACATTAAGGGTCCTAGGGCAGCACCCTGATATACCCCAATCGGATTTGGATGTTTTCGGAGAGCTGTGGGTCATTCTCTAGCGTGTTAAGGCGAACTTGTTGGTGGTGGTCTCGAAAATAGCTTACAAACCAGTCAGTGTGGACACCGTACAGAGCAAGCTTTTCAATGAGCTTGTCATGGCTGACGACATCAAACCCTTTGCTTACGTCAAGCAGGATTAACAGCGCTATTTTACCAGGGTCCATGGCGCTCAGGATGTGATCGGTCACATTGAGCAATGCGGTCTCGGTCGAGTGCCGTCGGCGGAACCCATGCTGATAATCACTGAACAGGTGATTGGTGGAAAAGTACGAGAAAAGCTGCTGAAGTACGACACGTTCGACAATTTTAGAGAGACCTGGGAGAATTGAAAGCGGTCTGAAACTGGACGGATCCTTGAGTGCGCCGGGAGATTTGTAAATGGGATGGATAATCGACAATTTCCATGACACAGGCACAATCCTCGTGACCAGGCTCGTGTTCACGATGGGCATAATCGCATGGCCAGCTGCGGTAAAACACTGTTTCACAAAACGCATAGAGTCCATCGGCTCCTCATGCACTACTGCCGTTCATATCGCTCAGTATACGGTGGAGCTCCTCTAGGGTCACCGGCTGCACCTGAGGCTGACAGGTCGCCACGCGCGGCAGCCTGACAGGCAGGTCAGCGGTGGGGTCGGCTCGTCTCGACTCAGCGACCGCGGCAGCCGTACGCACCCCGATACCAACAAAGAGCTGGTTTAACGTGTCGGGGTCCAATCTGGTAGGCTGCTGCTTGTCTTTTTGGCAGCAATGATGGGCCGCATGCACTGGTACATTCGGCCGCGTCCAGCTTCATGTATCTGTCGGGAGATGTCGAGTTGGCTATCCCGGAGTACGGCAGCTTTGACCAATCGGTTCAGTTCCGAGTAGCGCTGCGCGTCTCCGTCCCGTTTTGCCACCCTTCTCTCGGACATGAGGATCTTGGTGGCGTCAGTGATAGAGTGCGCTCTTGATTTCGGATTTTCATGCGCCGGACAGGTGCATGCTGATCCAGCAACTGCGTCATCTGGTGTAAAAAGAAGCTGGTCTGCTGTTCAGGGTCGTATGAACGGAATACTGGCATCCAGTTCACGCTCCGCAGCTGCTCGGTCACGGCCTCATAGTCGATGTTCCGTTCCATCAGCCGCGGCCGCGGCGTACCAGTGGCGGCGGTGGCGCCCGGCGGAAGTGCAGCAGCGCGCGAGCGAAGCAGTGAGGGCTGAAGTCGCACGGTCTTACTCCAGTCCGTATCGCAGCCTCAGGCGAGTTAGTGATTATCAGGTCGAGGATGGACCCTGAACGGGGGAAGGTGGTCTCCCTTACCAGCTGGTGCAGCTGGTACCTCCGCGGCAGATCAGCCACCCCCCCGCCCCCGGAGATGCTGCCGTCAGTCCGCCTCTGGTCACAGTTCAGATCGCCCGCCAACACGATAAGTCCATGCTGCCCGGCAAGCATACTCTGCATCTGCGCTTCTAGGTCATCGCGGTCTGCCTGCAGCTGGACGGCGGGGGCTGTTGGCGGCCGGTACAGGGAGCACAGCAGCACTCCCCGGTAGTTGCCGACCTGCAGCTTAACCCAGAGCGACTCCAGCTTGGATGTGGGGTGTGTGGTACCTCGCGATACGATTTTACACTCTAAACTGTCCCGCACCAGTATGACCACACCACCATAGCCGCGCCCGTCCCTACGATCAGAACGGTACAGCTGGAATCCCGGTACGGTTACCTGGCGCTGCGGCACGCGCCGCCTGAGCCATGTCTCCGAGAGGATCAACACATCAGTGTTGGCAGCAAAAATGTCCTGTCGAAGCAGCTGAAGCTTCGGTAGCAACGACTGCACATTCAGTTGGGTAAGCAGAAACTGATTACGCCGGTCGGTACCGCCCCTCCAGCGATCACCGCCTCTGCATCCACGCCGGTGAGCGCGCCGGCCACGCCTCCGACCGCGGCGGCCCGATGCATCGCGGCCGGCAGCGGGCGGTCGGGCGGGGGCGTGCGCGCTGGGCTGAGTAGCCGACCCCGCCGCCACCGGGCATTAGCTGGAAACCGCTGATAATTAGTTGGAGATGAGACGGACTGGTTAATCGCTTCGCCCTGCTGTGCTGGATCTATGTCCGATCGATCCAGAGGCCTTAGCTCCCGTCCGTTTCCCCATTCTCCTCATCAAACATTCCAGAGACGGTAAACAGCAGACGGCGAGGCTCAGCGCAGCGACGGAGCGTCAATATTTTGCATTAACGCTTTTAATTCCGTTTGAGCTTGTTTGTATTGCACATGAATCTGTTTGAGATATGTGCTTGCAATATATTCAATATATATGTTTTTGCAGTTTACTACTGTTCAGCTTTGTGGTAATATTTCTATTCACTCAAGACTCGTTATTCTCTATGCACTTCACTGATGTCTGTTTTTATACGTATATTACAAATTAATAAGTCTCCATTTATTAAATAACAAATAGCATGGGATTAAAAAAGCATGCTTAATCTTGTACCCAACTGGTGAAACATCCTTGAATCTTCTCCACAAACTTGACTCCATGTTTGAAAGCTTTTTCGTTTCCTTTTTGCGGGATTTTTATAAACAAATATAGCACTATCCCGTATTATAATTTGAAAATGATCAGTTTAAATTAAAGATTACAAACATGTTCAGTGTGTCAAACGTCCCGACTAATTGTCTGTATGTCCTCCACTCAGAGATGTTACGTTGACTGCAGATTCCAGCCGTTGGTCCCGGGCTGTCCACCCTGGCCCCGACCCGATACACAGACCTATACAGCTGGGACGCCCCGTCAAACACACACACACACACACACACACACACACACACACACACACACACACACACACACACACACACACACACACACACACACACACACACACACACACACACACACACACACACACACACACACACACACACACACACACACACACACACACACACACACACACACACACACACACACACACACACACGCACGCACGCACGCACGCACGCACGCACGCACGCACGCACGCACGCACGCACGCACGCACGCACGCACGCACGCACGCACGCACGCACGCACGCACGTACGCACGCACGCACGCACGCACGCACGCACGCACGCACGCACGCACGCACGCACGCACGCACGCACGCACGCACGCACGCACGCACGCACGCACGCACGCACGCACGCACGCACGCACGCACGCACGCACGCACGCACGCACGCACGCACGCACGCACGCACGCACGCACGCACGCACGCACGCACGCACGCACGCACGCACGCACGCACGCACGCACGCACGCACGCACGCACGCACGCACGCACGCACGCACGCACGCACGCACGCACGCACGCACGTACACACACACACACACACACACACACACACACACACACACACACACAACACACACACACACACACACACACACACACACACACACACACACACACACACACACACACACACACACACACACACACACACACACACACACACACACACACACACACACACACACACACACACACACACACACACACACACACACACACACACACACACACACACACACAAACACACACACACACACACACCGCGCGCACAGTACCGCGCGTGCGCTGTACTCTGACTATGTCCTGTTTTCAGTGCCACAAGGTGTACTTTTGTCCTGTTTCCAGTGCCACAAGGTGTACTCTATGTCCTGTTTCCAGTGTCACAAGGTGTATTATATGTCTTGTTCCAGTACGACAAGGTGTACTCTGACTATGTCCTGTTTCCAGTGCCACAAGGTGTACTCTGACTATGTCCTGTTTCCAGTGCCACAAGGTGTACTCTGACTATGTCCTGTTTCCAGTGCCACAAGGTGTACTCTGACTATGTCCTGTTTCCAGTGCCACAAGGTGTACTCTGACTATGTCCTGTTTCCAGTGCCACAAGGTATACTCTGACTATGTCCTGTTTCCAGTGACACAAGGTGTACTCTGACGTGACACAAGGTGTACTCTGACTATGTCCTGTTTCCAGTGCCACAAGGTGTACTCTGACTATGGTCCTGTTTCCAGTGCCACAAGGTATACTCTGACTATGTCCTGGTTTCCAGTGCCACAAGGTGTACTCTGACTATGTCCTGTTTCCAGTGCCACAAGGTGTACTCTGACTATGTCCTGTTTCCAGTGCCACAAGGTGTACTCTGACTATGTCCTGTTTCCAGTGCCACAAGGTGTACTCTGACTATGTCCTGTTTCCAGTGCCACAAGGTGTACTCTGACTATGTCCTGTTTCCAGTGCCACAAGGTATACTCTGACTATGTCCTGTTTCACAGTGCTACAAGGTATACTCTGACTATGTCCTGTTTCCAGTACCACAAGGTGTACTCTGACTATGTCCTGTTTCCAGTACCACAAGGTATACTCTGACTATGTCCTGTTTCCAGTACCACAAGGTATACTCTGACTATGTCCTGTTTCCAGTGCCACAAGGTGTATTCTGACTATGTCCTGTTTCCAGTACCACAAGGTAATACTCTGACTATGTCCTGTTTCCAGTGCCACAAGGTGTACTCTGACTACATCCTGTTTCCTAGTGCCACAAGGTGTACTCTGACTATGTCCTGTTTCCAGTGCCACAAGGTGTACTCTGACTATGTCCTGTTTTCAGTGCCACAAAGGTGTACTCTGAATATGTCCTGTTTTCCAGTATCACGAGGTATACTCGGACTATGTCCTGTTTCCAGTACCACAAGGTATACTCTGACTATGTCCTGTTTCCAGTGCCACAAGGTGTACTCGGACTAATGTCCTGTTTCCAGTGCCACAAGGTGTACTCTGACTATGTCCTGTTTCCAGTGCCACAAGGTATACTCGGACTATGTCCTGTTTCCTCAGTGTCACAAGGTATACTCTGACCATGTCCTATTTCCAGTGCCACAAGGTGTACTCTGCCTGGAATGTTTTCAAAGCTAGATTAAGCCAAAATTCAAAATCGGCATATACCCCTCAGGCACAAAACGTAACAGAACCAAAGGCAATCAGTTTGGCTTACCCCCAGAAGTAAGGAGTGCTATACAAGCTAAAAGAAGTGCATTTGGCATTTTGAAGGGATTCTTCACTAGATATAAATCAGAAGGCCTACCAGAATGCAAGAAATTCAGTTAAGAAAAAGGTCAGAGCAGCTAAAAGGGCAAAGGAACTTGATTTAGCTAGACATTGTAATGCAGATAGTAAGAAGTTCTTCAGTTTTTATAAGTTAAGTACAGTTTCCAAAAATATAGGTCCATTTAAGGTAGATGATGTGTTAGTTAGCAAGGACAGTGAAATGGTTGAAGTGCTTAATGATCAGTTTCAATCTGTCTTTACTATCGAGGACCAGAGTAGTATTGCAGCACTTCAGCCTGAGCTAGAGACAGAGGAGACTATAGGAGAGCTAGGTGGCATAAGTAGTGAACTTGTTCTAGAATATCTAAAGAAAGTAAGGCCTAACAAGGCAGAAGGACCTGATGAAATCCATGCTAGACTTTTAAGAGAATCTGAAAGGGAGTTGTCGGTTCCATTAGCCATAATATTTTCTAAATCACTTGCAGATAGTAAAATTCCACTTGATTGGAAAAGAGCAAATGTTGTTCCTATTCATAAAAAGGGAGATAGAAGTAAAGAGGAAAACTATAGACCAGTTAGTCTGACCTCATTAGTCTGCAAGGTGCTTGAATCAATCATCAAAGATAAGATTGTTGAATTCTTGGAGCAAAATGAACTCATCAAAGATACACAGCATGGCTTTAGGAAGGGCCGTTCTTGTTTAACTAATCTTCTGGAGTTTTTGGATGTTGCAACAGATAGCGTTGATCAGGGTAAACAGCTAGATGTAGCTTTTCTTGATTTCAGTAAAGCATTTGACAAAGTCCCCCATACAAGACTGGGGTTGCAACTTAAAATTCATGGGATCAGGGGCAAGATTCTGGATTGGATAGAAACGTGGCTTTCAGGACGCCGGCAAAGGGTTATATTGAATGGGTGCCAATCACAATGGAAGGAGGTTCTCAGTGGGGTTCCACAGGGCTCAGTCCTGGGCCCATTGCTTTTTATAATATTTGTGAATGCAATT
>JAXIVJ010004516.1:0-82170 GCA_036785665.1 Chirona hameri
CTTATCTGGAACTTTTCTTGGCTGCAAAGACTCCAACCGAAGATATTTGACTTTTTGGCGAAGGAATATGGCGCATATATGATGTACCGTGCTGTCTGAAAGTGCCAGCACTGCCATGGAGCATGCGCAGACCAATAACGCACACCATAAAATCAATAATTTACAACTTTCTGTCCTGAATTGGCTCGATGTAGGACCATTTTAAAAAGAAAAAAAGAAACTGTATTAAAAATATAATAAAATCGTGTTCTGAAAAAATTCCGAAGGTGAACTATTTCCTTTAAAGGGACATTGCCACCTCGCAGGCCAATATGGAGTTTTTGGTGTGTTTCGGTCGATTAAGCGTGTCCGATTTCACCTGCAAAATTTGATTCCCGAAGCTCCCCCCATTAGATAAAAAAATACATTTGTACCACTCATGCTTGCCAAGCATTCGTAAAATTGGAGTTGCCACATCACTATTTAGAATCACTTCTTTGCGTACTGTTATTTTCTTTTGAATGTTGAAAACTCAACATCACCATTCCGTCAGTGCATTTTAAAATGAAAAAGCGTATGCAGTTAATTAAACAGCAAGAATTGCTATGGCTCGACTTTGGGACAGTAGGAGTTATGTAACCTATACCTTATAACACAGATAGACTTTTCAAGATCAAGTCTCCGCGAATTCGTACGTTTCGGCTTTGGGCGGCCGCCAATACCACAGCGAAACTGGATGAGAGCGGCCATTATGAATCTAGTACTGAGCACAGCTGGGACCAACGTTTTGGAGCCAGAAATAAATACAAAATCCTTTGCTGATACACTGCTTTAGGTGCTGCAGGAGCAAGTTTGAGCTTGAGCATACATGATTGTTGATCCCCACCATTCATTTAAGTTGCTTTTTAGAAATCCGCCGGAGGTGGCAATATCCCTGTAAAGGGAGTGTGCCTACTCACATCGCTTATTTGGGGTATTGACATTGGTCTATAGAACATAATTTTCTGAATTGACCCATGACTTCGTTTCTCCCAGATTCGCCCTAGTTGCTGAGATATTCTCAAGACTCCAGGAACTTGCTGGGAGCAAAAAGTTATCGGGTAGACTCCAGAGGGCTTCTGCTACTAGAAGCACTGCAACTATCAATTAAACTGCTAGCATATTGTTAGCGCCGGCCAATAGCAATTCAACCAAACAGCTCGTGCACGCTGATAGCAGCAGTGAACAGAAACTGGACGGCCATCATGTTTTTCGATGATGGCCGTTTCGATGATGGCCGATGGCCATATTTTGAAGAAGATATCAATTTAGAGCTACGAAACTTGCACATAATAAAGTTCACAGTGGCAAGAACGTGCTCTGCAAAACTTGTATTTCTATCTTGCATGATGTGACCGTAATTGTATTGTCTTATGTGCGCCGTTTTACATAACATCACCATAGTGGCGATCGTTTAATAGATATCGAAACAAAAAATAAGCACAAAAAAAAATATAAGTGTAAATTCAACTAAAGGGGCTCCAGATGTGAATTTCATCATATACAACAATCAAACCAATAGCTACTTACCGTATGAAAAAATATTTGTGATATCCCAAAACAGTAGGCACGCTCCCTTTAAGTCCGTTCGGTACGAAACCTAAGATTCGCTCGTAGCCACTATGACTAAAAAAAAACAAATAGCCGTCGCCGGGATTCGAACCGGCCACCCTCCGCATGGAAACCGGGGATCAAACCAATCAAGATCGAGGAACGCGGTAAGAACCAACATGTTGCCTGTCATGAGAAGAATCTAACAGTATGCGATTTTTGGGGTTTCAGGTCAACGGGTGACCTTCCAGGTCAAGTGAATGACCTCGGCTCGACCCGTCCAGAACAGCGATTTTGCTCGTCAGAAAACCTCGAAATTAGAAATTGATAAATGCAAATACAAAGGCATGTTCCAAGACCAGTTTTGTCTCCGAAATACAGAAAAGGTTATTATTTGTTCGTATCTTGTCAAAAAAGTCAAAAAATGTTATTTTAACATTTGACGTCATGACGTCATGAGTTTTTTACACTTAGAGCCATCACCCAGTCAAAAATAGAGATATTGCTTTGCAATTTGGTTTGGGTATTGTCCATACTCAGTTCTCTCACATACATTCCGGTTTTTTCAACATCTTTTAAAATTTTGATTTTGTGGTGATTTTTCCAAAAAATAATTTTTATTTTTATTCTAGAGGTCAAAATGTCAAAATTTTGGAAATCCGAGATTGTCATTTTAAAGAGAATGCCATTTTGTATCTTAAGTAAATTGTGTTTGCAATTGTCTTTAAAACTCTGTTTTCTTTCTACGAGTTTTCAAATATTTATCGTTTTTCCACCAACATGACGTCATCAAAACATATTTTTTTTAACCAAAATTCTTGACCAATTTCAATTAAATTTTTACAACTAACGTAAGATTGTTGTAAACTCAGCTACTGAAATTTTCAGCAAGATGCGCCGCATATGTCAAAAGTTATTCAAGAAAAACCTCAGGGGGACCTGTCAACCCCCCCCCGTAGGCCGAGGGTTAAGTGTCACTGGCGCTGCTTGAATTGCATCAGGTGCGCTTTTTTGTCTTATCATTGAAAGCAAGGGATATATAAAAAACTTCAAATTCAATCACTCGATAAAAAAAAACTTTCTTTTTCATGAAGTTTTCTCCAAAACCAGTGTTTTTCAAGTTCAGTGTAGGGAACGCGCGGGGCATACTTGTATTGAATGCCCCCCCCCATATTCCTGTCGGGGGGCCATTTCCCCCTGATGCTCCCTCCCCCCTGGAGCTGCCAGTGAAACATACTCATAAATGTTCGATAAACCTGGGATCTACCCTACCTCACTGTTTAGACCGGTCCGCAGGATTTTTTGTTGTTGTTGAACTTTTGAACTCTTGAACTTATTTATTGAACGTCATAGGCTCATTCCACTCGGGTGTGGCTATTACAGAACCAGTGTCAAAAAGGTAAAGAAATGTAGGTCAAACGGTCACATACACTCCGACACACATCCACACGTCCACACACATACACACTCTCACGTAAGTGTCGTCAAGAAGCAGGCGCCGCTATCGGTCAGCCATTTGCCGCTGCAGTACATGCTTACGCAGCTCCTTCTTGAACTGCGGTAGGTTCGAATCCCGTAATTGCGGTGGTAACATGTTAAAAGCTGTCACGGTTGAGTAAAGGAATCGCCTCCTTTCAGATTCCGATCTGATAGCTGGAACGTGAATCATGTCACCTTGTCGTGTATTGCGCATGACGTCTATATATAAGATTGTTATATAGCGACCAGATTGGTTATTGATTCAACTTTTTTGGAACGATTCAATAATGATTCATTTCGGAATCTGAAAGATTCAATCACCGTTCGATTCACGGATACAATTTTTAGAATTGATTCCTTCTGATTCAAAGAATCAAAAAAATATTTTAATCGATTCACGTTTGATTCAACATTTAAACATATGAGGTGAATTGATGTCAAATCAATAAAAATGGAAACAGGCATATATATGATCATTAAAACATTGTTACTGCAATAGTATTTCAGTATAAATGAATGTAGCCACTGGGACTGCATTTGTTTGCACAATTTACCAGTGTACTTGAATCGTTAAGAATCGTTAAATCTTTTGATTCAATCAGCCTTGATTTGATGCGGGTTTTGATTCAATAACGATTCATGAATCAAAAGATCTGGTGGTGAGTCAATTATGTTTTGATTCAATGAATTTTAATTGAACGATTCCAATCGATTCAATCAGTGTCGAATCAATAACCAGTCTGATAGCGACTCGGGCTGTGAAGTGACCAGGACGCGTTTTAGAAGGGTCAGTGCGTGAAATTTGTACAGGTTGTCGGCAGTAGGCCACTCAAGGTCTCTTAATACATCGCTGACATGGTCAAATTTAGGCGCCCCGAAATTACACGTGCTGCAAAGTTAAGCACCTTCTGGAGACGTGCGGTTTGGGTAGCGTTGCATGTTCCGTAGACACTGATACAGTAACGGATGAGTGAAATGACTAGAGCCTGGACTAGAGTAGTAATCGTCGTTTGAGGTGAACTATGTTTGATATGACTGAGACCGATTAAAATACCAGTGCAACGCCGCACGACTGTTAGACTGTTACACGACTCAGACTGTTGTTGCACGACTCAGTTCGCAGAATCTACCCTACCTCACTGTTTAGACCGGTCCGCAGGACCAGCGTTGCTCGCAGAACTCGGATAACAAACGCAAACGTGACCAGTGCAGGCTGCTCCGGGCCCGGCGCCCGCCCCGCCGCGGGCCGGGCCGCCGAGTGCTACGCTGTGACGTCACATCACTACGACCGGAACGAGCGGTGATATTTCGTTGGCGATTGGCGCGTCATTCTGCGCCAGTTACCCGCCGCGTGTGGCGGAATACGCAGCGCGCGCTGTAGCCGCATTTGGTCCCGCACGTAACATGGTGGGCTGTGCCTGTGGAGACTATACGACAAGCAGAGCGAAGCTGTGCCCCGGGCTGACGCAGCTGTGCAAAGGCACCTGTCCGCGTCGGGCTGCCCGTCAAGGTCACACGGGCGAGCAGCGCTGACTGCTGACGTGGCCGCGACCGGCTCCCCTCTCCGCTCCGCTGCAGTGGCCGCGACCGGCTCCTCTCTCCGCTCCGCTGCAGTGGTGGGCGTAGAGTGTGTGGAGCGGCGAGCCAAGAGCAGCGGCCGGGCACGCAGCGGGCGTGCTGTGCTGGCGTGAACGCTGTGAGCGAAGTGCGCTGGTGCCTGGTGTGGGTGTACGCGTGGTGTGCGGAGATCGGTGATCTGCGCGGTAGAGTACAGTTTACCCGTCTCGGCGCCGTCGGAGACAGTTGGGTTGACTGCACAGTGACGCAGCCGGTTGGGGTAGGACAGCATGGGATCTCGCGCGGCTGGCCGGTGACCTGAACACAGCTGATTACGGTGACCTGAACAGCTGACTGCGGTGACCTGAGCACAGCTTTCGAGGTGACCTGAGTACAGCTGACTACCGTGATCATGACCAACTGTCAGATTGTGTGAGCTGTTTATCAGTGATCGAGACGATCCACCAGACTTGCCTGGCCCATCCACCACGCCAGGGTACCTTCACTACCTTCACCTACCTTCACCTACCTTCACTACCTTCACTACCTTCACTACCTTCACCTACCTTCACTACCTTCACTACCTTCACCTACCTTCACTACCTTCACTACCTTCACTACCTTCACTACCTTCACTACCTTCACCTACCTTCACCTACCTTCACTACCTTCACTACCTTCACTACCTTCACTACCTTCACTACCTTCACTACCTTCACTACCTTCACCTACCTTTACTACCTACCACTGCAATGATCGTCTACCGCAGGTGACGCCTAGTGTCAGTCAATCAAGCGAGATCCGTACTTACCACAAGTGGGGTTATTGACTAGTGTGTGAATGACTTGCACGTGTACAAACAGCAAACACGGCCACCTTTGACTGACGTCTGCTGCAGCTGGTGTGACGTCACTGGTACAGCTGGTGTGACGTCATTACTGCAGCAAGTGACGTTACTGGAGAGTCCACCGTCTGTGGTGGCCCTGACGGACCCTCCCGGTCGCCACTATGGACGTGGACGAGGCCCTCCGGGTGGTGGACCCGAAAAACCGGCGGCAGTGGATCATCATGGTGGCCGTATCCGCACAGGCACTGGCTGGGGCCATGGTGGTACTCGCCATGGAATTCGTCGGTGAGGCTTTGATTCTTGGACTAGCTGTGGAGAAGACATAGACTTTAGACTTTATTTGACTTCGAAGGCTGAATTAATCAGTATCGCTTCTTGGCATTTTGTTTGTGACTTGTGGGACTTGCAAAAACTGGTTCTTAATTCAGCGACCTGGTTGCAAACCGACCTAAATTTGCATGGATGTACTCGTTTGTTGATATAGGTATTTCACGAAATCGCCAACGGGAAATTCAAATTGTCGAAATTGTCGATACTCATTGAATGCTTTGAAAGCGTATTTAATGAAGATCCGTTAGTCAAACACCTGATTTAAACGGTTCCATTCAGGGACGTAGGAACGTCACGAAAAGTGTGTGTGTGTGTGTGTGTGTGTGTGTGTGTGTGTGTGTGTGTGTGTGTGTGTGTGTGTGTGTGTGTGTGTGTGTGTGTGTGTGTGTGTGTGTGTGCGTGTGTGTGTGCGTGTGCGTGTGCGTGTGCGTGTGCGTGTGCGTGTGCGTGTGCGTGTGCGTGTGCGTGTGCGTGTGCGTGTGCGTGTGCGTGTGCGTGTGCGTGTGCGTGTGCGTGTGCGTGTGCGTGTGCGTGTGCGTGTGCGTGTGCGTGTGCGTGTGCGTGTGCGTGTGCGTGTGCGTGTGCGTGTGCGTGTGCGTGTGCGTGTGCGTGTGCGTGTGCGTGCGCGTGTGGCGTGTGGCGTGTGGCGTGTGGGGGCAGTGCAACTGTGATCTCGTTTTGAGAGAACCCAACCCCCTTGGAATATTTTTGTTGTTGCAGATTTGGGCTGTACTCGTCTTGGCGAACCTTTTGCCATCAAACGCTTTTCTCATCAAGCAAAAATAAATATTTTAGCCAAAAAGAAATGGCCGAAACCCCCGGCCCGCATATTTCCAAAGTGTATACAGCTGGCGGGCGTGTTTGGAAATAGCAATCACTTCGGGAGACATAAGTCAGTCAAAAATATAGATATTGCTTTGATTTTTTTTGGAGGCATCGACCATACTTGATTCTCCAATATATCTTGCGGTTTTTGAATATGTTTGAAAAGTTTGATTTTGGGAAATTGTTCCCCCCAAAATATTATTTCTTTGGGGAACAATTTCCTAAAATAAAACTTTTCAAACATATTCAAAATCCGGAAGATATATTGGAAAACCAAGTATGGACGATGCCCCCCCCCGCACTCAAAGGAAAATCAAAGCAATATCTATATTTTTGACTGACTTATGCCTCCCTAAGTGGTTGCTATTTCCAAACACGTCCGCCAGCTGTATACACTTGGGAAATATGCCCCGCCCCCTGTTCCTACGCCTATGGTTCCATTGTAAAATCCAATATCAACATTGTGACGACGTTCCGAGATAATAATCTACCTCTTGTAATACACAACGATATAACTGTCTATCCTACTGCAGGAAACGACTCCTAACACCGCTTGTTCCCCAACCTCAAAAGTCAAATATGCCTTCATGAAACATTGATCAATGCGGCCGTATAATATAACTGGCGTAATGTATCACTCCTCAGGTCACGCACCGAAGTTCGAATGTCACCGTCAGGGAACGAACGGCACTGAAATACTTGTGGACGCCTGCTACAATGACACCACTGCTCATTGTGACGAGATAGTATTCCGTCAGCCCTACACCAGCGTAGTGACTGAGGCAAGTGCCCAATCCACACTCCACAGACACTATATTATTGACCGCCGAATATGACGCTGGATGTGGACAGTGGATGTTTCCGCTATAAAGTTGTTTAACATCCTTATCGTTTGTTTAAAAAACATTTTTTTAAAAGATTTGGACAGTTTCCGTTGCTTTATTTTCATTCTGTTCTGTTCCGTTTTCATCCCGTTTCCGTCCCGTTTCCGTCCCGTTTCCGCCCCGTTTCCGTCCCGTTTCTGTCCCGTTTCCGTCCGTGGACGAGGCTTACGTCCTGTTTCCCTCCCGTTTCCGCCCGTTTCCGTCCCGTTTCCGTCGCGTTTCCGTCCCGTTTTCGTCTCACTTCCGTTCCGTTTCCGTTCCATTCCCGTTCCCGTTCCGTTCCGTTCCCGTTCCGTTCCGTTCCCGTTCCGTTCCCGTTATGTTCCAGTTCCGTTTCCGTTCCGTTCCCGTTCCGTTTCCGTTCCGTTTCCGTTCCGTTTCCGTTCCGTTTCCATTCCGTTTCCGTTCCGTTTCCGATTGCGTTCCGTCTGCGTTCCGTTTCCGTTTCCGTTTCCGTTACGTTTCTGTTCCGTTTCCGTTCCGTTTCCGTGCCGGTTCCGTTTCCGTGCTGGTTCCGGTTCCGTTTCCGTTTACGTTCCCGTTCCGTTTCCGTTTCGTTTCCGTTTCGTTTCCGTTTCGTTTCCGTTCCCGTTCCGTTTCTGTTCCGTTTCCGTCCCGTTTCCGTCCTGTTTCCGTTTCCTCCCGTTCCGTTCCCATCCCGTTCCGTTCCCGTTCCGTTCCCGTTCCGTTTCCGTTCCTGTTCCGTTCGCGTTCCGTTCCCGTTCCGTTCCATTCCCATTCCGTTCCCATTCCGTTCCGTCCCATTCCCGTTCCGTTCCCGTTCCGTTCCCGTTCCGTTCCCGTTCCGTTCCCGTTGCGTTCCCGTTGCCGTTTCCGTTCCAGTTCCGTTCCCGTCCCATTCCGTTCCGTTCCAGTTTCGTTCCCGTCCCGTCCCGTTCCCTTCCCGTTTCCGTTCCCGTTCCGTTCCCGTTCCGTTCCCGTTCCGTTCCCGTTCCGTTCCCGTTCCGTTCCCGTTCCCGTTCCGTTCCCGTTCCGTTCCGTTCCCGTCCCCGTTCTGTTTCCGTTCCGTTCCGTTTCCGTTTCCGTTCCAATTACGTTTCCGCTTCAATTCGCTTACATGGTGTCGTCTAAAGTGGTCTGCAGACGTTCACTAGTGAATTGTTTTAATGTTCGGCAGTGGTGCCTGGTGTGTGATCGCGCCTCTGAAGCTCACGCCCTGCAGTCTCTCTTCATGGCTGGCATGACGCTAGCCTCGCTGCCGATCGGCCCCCTGGCGGACACGTTCGGGCGTCGGAGGCTGGTTCTCCTGACATTTGGCCTGCAGGCTGTGTTGCTGGCGGCTCTGGCTCTGTCGCCCAACTATGGCACGTTCGCCGTCCTGCGGTGAGGTGATAAGAGGTTCTAAAATGTTTGACACGCACGTACTCAGTCATATACTCGTATCTATGATTGTGTACAGGGGTCCAGACTCCACAGTCGGTATGACAACTGAATGACGCTGTCATACTCAATATACGTTAACAGTGAATCATCGACTGATTTAAATTAATATATCAATGAAATAGTTTATCTGATTAAGCGACTAACATATAACTATTGTTGTGGTTCATTAGCTCGGCAGACGTCGTGATCCGGAATTTGGATTCCGACGCCGTTGCTCGTTGCCGACAAATTCCTCAGATCGTCATTTCTGCCTCAGGTTTCTGACGGGCTTCCTACAGGCAGGTGGCTTTCCCAACTTCACTCTAGCCACGGAGCTGGTGGGGCCGCAGCTGCGAAGCCGTGTTGGTCTGTGCGGCTCCGTGTTCTTCTCCAGCGGCATCCTCTTTCTGGCGCTGTCTGCCTTCATCATCACCGACTGGCGGTGGCTGCTGGGCTTTTCGGCTCTGGTCGCCGCCCTCAGCGTGCTTCTTATAGGAGTGTGAGTTGTCACTAGCGCCTCTAGCAGCTATTTTGGTAGTTATCAGTTGCAGTTTTGCTCGCGTGGCGGTGCTGTGAACTATTCTGAAAAGCGGCGGTACCGAAGCCCCCGAAAGGCGGACCATTAACTTCTTGACATGTCACTTCACGGTTCGCCTTCTGAGTGCTTTAAGTAACTCATGTTTTGGAGAAACTAATTCAGATCGGCCTTAACAACAGACTTTTGAAGCAGTTGTACAAATCAGTGTATTTACCATGTCCGGTACAATCGTCGGCAGGATCGTCCCGCCGAGCGCGCGCTGGCTGCTGCAGCGGGGTCAGACTCAGGAGGCTCAGAGGGTGCTGCTGGACCTGGCACGAGCCAACGGCCTGCCGCCGCCCTCCGACTTCAGCCTGGTGGCCGCCAAGCAGGAGACGGGCCAGACTTCCGACAACTGCTGCTCCCTGTTCAGACGAGGCCGCGCCGCGCTCTGGACCCTCGTCCTCTGCTTCAATTGGTACGGTGCGCAACTAGTTGGGTTGTAAGTGGCGATCAGATGCATCTTGAACTTGAGCCTTCGTCAAAATCGATTTAGAGGGACTATCCCGCCTTTACATAAGACTTGAGTTGAGATAGCCGTTTTGATGGCTTGGCATTGCAATTAAGTATGGTAGCAGTTAACACAACCACAATGATCTAATCAAAACGATATTCGAGTTTGTTTTTGACATCTGTAAAACATAAGGCCCATGTGTATTTGAATAGGGCCTCTAAACCGACAGTGTCGTCTCCTTACCCAACTGGTAATGATAGTCGACTTGTTTTAAGATCAGCCTTGGAATATTTTCGTCTTTCATTTCTCGATCCCCGGGTGGTTCGCAATCTAAGCCAATCTAGACACCGGGTGGTTCGCTTTTTTTCTGCGCAATAGATGTCGACAAAAAAATGTGCCATACATTTGGCAGCACAAAAGATTTCCCTGTTATTAAAAAACAATTATATGACGTCACCAACCCAACTTTCCGCTTAAAACTAAAAGTTGAATATCTTCCAAGATAACCATTTTTTCCGGAAAAAAGTGCACGAACATGTTCAGCTGACCTCGCCTGACATGTTATACATACAATTAAGTGTGATTCGACAACTTTCACAACGGTGGGACAGTCCCTTTAACTCGAAGTTCTACGTCATTGGAGGCGTTTCTCATAGCGTAATGACGAACATTATTTTCTCGAGCCAAGACCAGGATGTGGCATTGGTCGGCGTCTCGTGCCAGCAAGGCGGTCCGAAATCAAATGCCGATACACAAATGTCCAGTCATTGCATCGTTGTTGGGGCTGACGACTAACCTACTTAACACCACGCTAATCATTTATGCATGCTATCGATCGTCAATCGTGTGAAGGCGGCTTCATTGTCAATATTATTGTTGTTCTTTTTTATATATGATATTGTTATTAGATACAATTGTTGGTCTACAAGTGTCCACGGTAATCATTGATGTGATGATTTTTGTGTCCGAATAGTTGTGGTCCAGCCAAATGTTATGTCTGATTTGTTTGCGTTTGTTGCTACTATGACTATGTGTTGACGCCGCTCAGGGCGGTACACACTCTGTCCTACTACGGCCTGACGGCGGCGGCAGCCGGCATGGGCACAGGACGCTTCTCTTCGTTTGCCTTCTCTGGACTGGTTGAACTGCCCCCTGTGGTTTTCATTACATGGATACTGGAGCGGTGAGTTCACTCGGTCTTGGTCTTTTCCCTGGCTAAGAATGGCCGTGGTCGAGAGTCTACAGTCTTGACTTGACAGTAAGCTGAACAGCGAGTAGGCACGGAGTCAATCAGCTAAGAGCCGAGTTATTCATGTTCTGCCAGTGATATTGCGATTTGATGTGATTATTGCACTCGGCGAGCGTGAAGTTCCTGATGCATAGGCATAGCAAACGATAAACGCTGGCCTGTTTCAATATAGAATCTGTTGCAAAACGTCTCCTCTGCACAACACCGGGACGGGAACCTCGCCGAGTCCGGAGAGGTTCCCGTCGACTTTATGTGCCGATTGCCTCGTGTTGGCTCTTGCACCTTCTCTGTCTCGACTGTGGACTATGAGACCCTCGGGAGAACGGTCCACGGTATGCGTAACACTCCGGCCTCCGGTGCTGATGGCCTGTGCATCCGTACCATCAAAATGTGTTTTGACGCGATTGGGGTGCAGCTGATGAACATTGTCAACACCTGCCTCGCCAACCGTGACTTTCCCGAAGTCTGGAAGCACTCCATTGTCCATCCTATCCACAAATCCGGTCCTCGTTCCAATCCTGCCAACTTTAGACCCATCTCCTTAGTCCCTGTCATGGCAAAAATTGTCGAACGAATCGTACAGCATCAATTCTATGCCTATTTCTCCCAAAATCATTTACTTTCTCCTGCTCAGCATGGGTTTAGGCCAGGTCATTCTACCGAAACCGCCCTGATCAGTGTGTCCGATTATATATTGTCCTCGACAGACAGGGGGATCTTACTCTCCTCTGTCTGATCGATTTAAGTAAATGTTTTGACGTCATCGATCATACTAAACTTCTGACTAAATTACAACTGCATGGAGTCGATGCTGAATGGTTTCGGTCCTACCATATCAATCACACCCAAAGTGTATCCATCGCTGATCCCAGCTCCGAACGCAAGTACCTGTCCCAGGCGCTTCCGAACAGTATAAGCGTTTACCAGGGTTCTGCCCTCGGGCCGTTGTTGTACAGCGTGTTCGCCAACGACTAGAGCTACTTTGTTCCTGAGGCACATGTTATTCAGTACGCCGATGACACGCATATACTAGTATCCGGCAGGGAAGATAACATCGGTGCACTGGTTGATTGCATGGAACGCTCCCTCTCCTCCCTTGACATGTGGTTGAGAGCGAACTGTCTAAAAGTGAATGCTTCCAAAACGCAGTTGATGGTGTTCGGCAGCCGGCAGAACCTCTGTAACGTACCACCAATCGAGATATGTTTTCGTGGGGAGACTATTGGTCCGGAACGCACGGTGCGAAACCTGGGCGTGATTTTTGGCCCGTGCCTGTCGTGGGACGCTCATCACGTCGCGCATGTTGTCCGGAAATGCTTCGGGCTATTGATCGGACTCGATCACATTCGGCATTATCTTCCGCGAAACGTGGTTCCCACTATCATCCGCGGTTTGGTTATGTCACACGTACGTTACTGTATAACCGTTTTTGGCAACTGCTCAGACAGAAATCACAGGCAGCTCCGAAGAGTGATCAATTTTTGTGCCAGGGTGGTATCTGGAAGGCGTACATTTGACCATATTTCGGACGTTTTGAGTGTCCCAGGGTGGTTCACCTCTACATAGTTATCAGAATATCACTCTCTCACTCTGGCCCAACGTGCACGGTGGTGGGAGGAACCTGCATTTCTGACCTCGCTATTTAGCCGAAATGCTGCATATTGCAATAGGCGCACACGACAGGACGAGCAGTTCCATATACCTCGCATCCGCACTGAAGCCGGTAGACGTCAGTTTTCCTACCGATGTGTGTGGATGGCCCGAAGTCGTTAAATACAATACAATACAATACAACAAGACAATGCAGTTTCAAGCGAATTGTATAAGGACTGTAGGCGTTTGCACTGGATAACTCAAATTCATTAGCTACAATTACGCCGTGTAATGTTCGCTATTTTGCGTTTGTGACTTGATTGTCGTTTCGCCTCATGATCGCTGCACATTGCCGGCCGTCTCCGTCCGTCGTCTCTCCGTCACTTTCTCAGTCACTCCGCCACTCCGTCACTCTCTCCGTCACTCCGTCACTCAGTTACTCCATCACTCCGTCACTCAGTCACTTCGTCACTCTCCGTCACTCTCCGTCACTCTCCGTCACTCTCCGTCACTCCGTCACTCCGTCACTCCGTCACTCCGTCACCTCTCCGTCACTCCGTCACCTCTCCGTCACTCCGTCACTCTCTCCGTCACTCCGTCACTCTCTCGGTCACTCCGTCACTCTTTCCGTCACTCCGTCACTCTTTCCGTCACTCCGTCACTCTCTGTCACTCCGTCACTCTCTCCGTCACTCCGTCACTCTCTCCGTCACTCAGTCACTCAGTCACTCTCTCCGTCACTCCGTCACTCCGTCACTCTGTCACTCTGTCACTCTGTCACTCTGTCACTCTGTCACTCCGTCACTCAGTCACTCCGTCACTCCGTCACTCCGTCACTCCGTCACTCCGTCACTCCGTCGTCACTCCGTCACTCAGTCTCTCCGTCGTCACTCTGTCACTCCGTCACTCCGTCACTCTCTCCGTCACTCCGTCACTCCGTCACTCCGTCACGCCGTCACTCCGTCACGCAGTCACTCCGTCACGCCGTTACTCAGTCTCTCCGCCACTCCGTCACTCCGTCACTCTCTCAGTCACTCTGTCACTCCGTCACTCTCTCCGTCACTCTCTCCGTCACTCTCTCAGTCACTCTCTCCGTCACTCCGTCACTTCGTCACGCCGTCACGCCGTCACGCCGTCACGCCGTCACGCCGTCACTCTGTCACGCAGTCACTCCGTCACGCCGTTACTCAGTCTCTCCGCCACTCCGTCACTACTTCACTCTCTCCGTCACTCCGTCACTCAGTCACTCAGTCACTCCGTCACTCCGTCACTCCGTCACTCCGTCACTCCGTCACTCCGTCACTCCGTCACTCCGTCACTCCGCCACTCCGTCACTCCGTCACTCCGTCACTCCGTCACTCCGTCGCTCCGTACCGTCTCCCCAGACTGGGTCGACGGTACACACTGAGCGGGACCATGGCCATCGGAGGAGTCGCCTGCGTCCTCATCTACCTGCTGCCAGCAGCCTACATAGACGGCCACGGCGGCAGGCTCACCCTCAGCCTGATAGGTCAGTCACGCGGTATCTGCCATAGGTCAGTCATCAGGCTCACCCTCAGTATGATAGGTCAGTCACGCGTTATCTGCCATAGGTCAGTCATCAGGCTCACCCTCAGTCTGATTGGTCAGTCACGCGGGATCTGCCATAGGTCAGTCATCAGGCTCACCCTCAGTCTGATAGGTCAGTCACACGTGATCTGCCATAGGTCAGTCATCAGGCTCACCCTCAGTCTGATAGGTCAGTCACGCGTTATCTGCCATAGGTCAGTCATCAGGCTCACCCTCAGTCTGATAGGTCAGTCACGCGTTATCTGCCATAGGTCAGTCATCAGGCTCACCCTCAGTCTGATAGGTCAGTCACGCGTGATCTGCCATAGGTCAGTCATCAGGCTCACCCTCAGTCTGATAGGTCAGTCACGCGCTATCTGCCATAGGTCAGTCATCAGGCTCACCCTCAGTCTGATAGGTCAGTCACGCGGGATCTGCCATAGGTCAGTCATCAGGCTCACCCTCAGTCTGATAGGTCAGTCACGCGTGATCTGCCATAGGTCAGTCATCAGGCTCACCCTCAGTCTGATAGGTCAGTCACGACTGATCTGCCATAGGTCAGTCATCAGGCTCACCCTCAGTCTGATAGGTCAGTCACGCGTGATCTGCCATAGGTCAGTCATCAGGCTCACCCTCAGTCTGATAGGTCAGTCACGCGTGATCTGCCATAGGTCAGTCATCAGGCTCACCCTCAGTCTGATAGGTCAGTCACGCGTGATCTGCCATAGGTCAGTCATCAGGCTCACCCTCAGTCTGATAGGTCAGTCACGCGTGATCTGCCATAGGTCAGTCATCAGGCTCACCATCAGTCTGATAGGTCAGTCACGCGTGATCTGCCATAGGTCAGTCATCAGGCTCACCCTCAGTCTGATAGGTCAGTCACGCGTGATCTGCCATAGGTAAGTCATCAGGCTCACCCTCAGTCTGATAGGTAAGTCACGCGTGATCTGCCATAGGTCAGTCATCAGGCTCACCCTCAGTCTGATAGGTCAGTCACGCGCTATCTGCCATAGATCAGTCATCAGTCACATACATCAGTCTGATAGGTCAGTCACGCGGTATCTGCCATAGACCAGTCATCAGTCATATACATCAGTCTCATAGGTCAGTCATATAAACCTATACATCATTAGTCAGTCATATAAACCTATACATCATCAGAATCGTCAGAAACCATATATTAATATCATATAATCATGTTTGGAAGATTCGATTAAAAAAAGAAAATTAACATGTGATCTCAGGTCAGATCACCTGATTTTATAATGTGGTCATTTAAAATTCGGAATTTTTCCCATGCCAGAATCGACTTTGATTCATAAGCCTTCGGTGGTAAAAAATTGGAGGTAGTTTATTCTAAATATTTATATCATATTAATCTATGGATCATGATGGTTCTGATGATATATAGGTTTGCATGACTCGCATGATTTAGATGGGAGATATTGCCCGCTGAAAATTAGAGTTGTGCACGACATTGCAAAGTTGCCCGAGGCTGTAACTCGACAACTGTTAGAAGGATGAGGCTGAATATTTCACAGCGTGAATTTAAGGCCCAGATAACCCCCCAGACATAGTTTTATCGAAATCTGAGATATATGGTGTTATTTCTAGTTTTGTTTGGGTCGATCTGTCCTGGAATGCCCCAGGTGTAGAACTAAATAGTAGTTAGTACTAAAGACTTCATTCACAGTACATGCACCCAGCTAGAACCATGCAACACTAACGCATTGTATATTGTTCTACAGGGAAGCTGTGTATATCCACCACATTCACGGTGACATACATATTCACTGGCGAGATATTTCCGACGTCCATCCGCAACACAGGACTGGGCATAGTGAACGTCTGTGCTCGGATGGCTGGCATCGTGTACCCATTCGTAGCGCTTCTGGTGAGTGTGCGAGGGGCGTCCTTTTCCATAGGCCTGGTCACCAATACTTCCACTTGCTCTTATCATTTGGTCTGTGAGGTTAGATAATAACATGTTTGCTGACGCTTTTTACTTCTCTAATCGGTCTGAACTATAGCAAACAGTCACACTGAAATACTGAATACTTATTAGTGGCGAAAACATTATGTTCCTTTCCCGTTCTCCGTAAACTTCGTATACAGCGCACGTGCCCATGTTACTCGCGTACCAATAACGACGAACGGGACGAACGTTTACTCTTTGTCAACAGAACGCAGTGAGCAAAGACTCGCACTTCCTCCTGTTCGGAGTGTTGATAACATCGTCGGCCCTGTTCGACCTGGTTCTGCCCGAGACAGTGGGAAAAACACTGCCAAAGAACATGGACGAAATGCTGGGGAACGATATAGAAATGTACAGTCGGCTCAAGCTTGACGATGACGAGTCGGACAGTGACGTGGAACTGGACATTTCTGGTGACAAAGACGTTGAAATAAAATAGATCTGATTTGTGGTTCATGTGTGTGCGCTGCTGTGGCATGCGTCATAATGCAATCCAAATTGTGATAGGTTGTGATCATTGCTTGTTGAACTGTGCTTCGTAGATGATGTGCTTCGTAACTGCCAGTCGGTGAACCATGAATTAATTAATTAAATTGGCTAGAGAAGTGTGCTTGGGGTTATACACTCACGTCTATTTTTCAGTGAGCTGGTACGGGTTATTGGTAATCACTGGCATGTTGCGTGCACCTCCAGTAAATGTCTTCCATACATGAGTCTGTACCTGAATTGTAAATACAAAAACGACGTCTCTTTAACGGTGCGTGATCGTGTTAAACCACTGTATTGAAAAATATCGCAAAGGAACCTGTATGCACTGAATACATATTGGATTATAGATCAAGATGGAAATGCTTAACCCCATTTGTAACAGGGGAGTGGGGGGGGGGGGGGGGGGGGGCGCATTCCGTCCTTCAGGTTTTTCGCGGATATCTCCTGAACGACTGGAGGCAGGCCCATGAAATTTGGGCACTTTTCCTAGAATTGATTTCCACATATGGAGTCAAAATTGTGAGCTCTTAACCTGAACAGAGTCGGTTCCAGGGCCCGATTTTTGGTGGGTTCTTCGGCGACATTTGGCGATAATACGGAGATGCGATCTTCACGGCTTCTTTCTAACTGCCTCAAGTATGAAAGAGTTGCATAGGTTTACGGTATTGAAACAAGTGTAAAATAAGTTGATGTTAATGAACTATAATAAATATTGCACGGCAGAGGCGGTTTCAGCGGCTTCAAAAGGAGAGGTTTCCAGGAAGTATGAAATGCTTGGCTGGCAGTCAATAGATCGATGCAAGGGGCATTTATAGCTATGAAGATGTAAAAGATAGTTTTTACTTCCATTATTTGCATTGTTTCCATATAAAGTTGCAGGGGCGTGTTCAGGCACAGGAAAGGGGGGGGGGTGGTTGGCATGGTGATGGCGATATGCCAGCGATTACGGCGCAATAAACATTTCGTTTATAATTATATATGCACATAGGCCAGGAGAGGGAATGAAGTTCTTTTTTCAGAGGCGCGCTCAGGAATCGAAGAAAAGGGGTCATATTATTTCAAGGAAACTAAGATGCATGGGCCTACAATGGCATAACATACTGCAGTTTTCGGAATAAACACGCACCAGAGGGTACTCCGCAAACGATTATAGGGTAATACGCGAGTCCAGGTAGGGAAAAGGGGGGTAACCAATGTGAATTGAAGTTGCAAGTGAGATAGTCACTGTTGACTGGTTAGTATCATAATAGCGAACACTATAACTATCAAAAGGTTTTGTGCCTCCCCAGTTTGTATCCTGGATACGCCTATGATAAAGTACAGCGTGCGAAAAGGAACTATCTATGATCAGTAACTTATTTATATTGCTTGGTAGCAACTGGCCTGCGATTAATATTTTATCCATTTGGCCTCCCTTTTTCATTAACCTGATACCACCTATGGCGAAAAATATGCTTTATAACTGTTTTGTATGACGTCACAATAACGCACACTTTCATTTATCCATAACAACAACATACAAATGTTTTATTACGCATTTATTTCACCCCCAATTTAGAGTGCCCTGCAAATATTTATGATTTCTGAATTTTCAAAAGTCATCGCCGTATATCAATCTCCAATTCAATCTCTATCGATCCCCATTAGTTGCGTTAAAATCGGTTGATAAACATGACAGGTGGGTTGGATCAGAAATGCCTCTAATATTTGTAGTTTTTGCCCCCCCTGTTGCCCCTATCAAAATGTTTGGATTTTTGTTTTTAGAAATGTAGATCGTATCGAGGGGAATCAAATTCCGTTTGATTTTGGAAAATCGGACGGGTGGATCTCTAGATCTCCAGGGGGGAAGGGGGGATCCGCCCCCTGTTACAAATAGGGGTAGCCAGGAGCCTGTTACAAATAGGGGGGTTCACGGTGTTCTACCCAACTTGGCAAGTGGCCATGTCACCTTGAAGCCTATGAATGGGCGAAATAATTAAAAAAAACACTACGAATAATTGACGTTACGTACGTAACCTGTGAGTCTTGGTCTACCATCACACTGCACCAGGAACATACTTGTCCTGAGGGGACAACGCAACGGCAGAGCGTGTGCACAATGTACCTCATAACATGTATAAAGCAGAGCTCGATGAAAAGTAGACAGATCCTTCTTTACCTTCTTGAAGCATAGCATCAGCGGAAAGACCCCTCCGAAATTGTCATATCACGCTATTGGTAGCTGCAAAACAAATAACGTGGCGCCATCTACTTGTGAGCGCCATCTGGGCTCCCCCATGCCGAGCCTATGGTATAGCGACCAGCGAGCTGAGCCTAATTCTAGACAGCTAGCGACATCTACGATAACTCCTACATTCAGACACGTTCCTGACTCAATTTGACGGTCATGTTCAATTCCGGGCATTCATCAGGCGAACAGCCAAAACAGATACATCGACGGTGTTTCTAACCATTAATTATACCGTCGTAATACATATCGTGTGAATGCGTTTATGATATAAATGCTTCAAACCTGATGATTTTCGATGGGGTGAAAATGAAACAAACAAACAAATAATTGGTGAGGTGGTGAGGGTGAGGGTTTGCGCCGAACACCAACTACAGGGGGAGGGTTGATTTCCGCGCTCCCCCCCCCCCCCCTGGGATCTCGAAAACTACGCAACCAAGCGACAAGCGGAAAACGGCGTTTGATAGTTTGATACAAGTTCTATCAAAAGTATTTCTGTATTTGTTTAGGTCAGGTCAAAATTGAGGTCACCAGAGGTCATCAAAGGTCAAATATTCCAGTTTTTTTCTCTCCTGTTTTAGGACTTCCCTCCAGAAATTCCCATATATCTCGGAAACTATGCTAGCTAGAAACAAACGGAAAATAGCGATCGCCAGCCATTGAAATTTGCAATTTAAGAGATGTCCTCAAATTTGATCTCAGGTCAATATTTGAGGCTCCAGAGTCCAGATCAAGGGCTCCGCCATAGGTTTGAAGTTGGGGGGGGGGGGGGGGAGAGGGGACGTGGATGCATGAGCTCAACTAGATATAAGGCCGAGTATATGGGCTATGGTGGGAACCAGGCTCTACACCTGACCGGGCCCCTGATACACGCCTTTGCCAGCACCGGGCCACTGCCCCGATAGGGCCTGACCAAGGCCGGGCCCCTATCAGGAACGGGCCTGTGTCACTAGAACGGGCCCGTATCAAGAATTTGCAAGGATCGGGCCCTGTTGTGACCGGACCCCATATCCAGTCTTTGCCAGCACCGGGCCCCTGCCTCGATCGGGCCTGATCAAGAACGGGCTCGTATAAATAATTTGCAATGACCGGGCCCTGTTGTGACGGGGCCCTCGACCTGACAGGGCTCCATATCACGCCTCTGCCAGCACCGGGCCCTGCCTTGATCGGGCCCCTACCAGTAACGGGCCCGTATAAATACAAATGCGAGGAGCGGACCCTGTTGTGACCGGGCCCTCGTTCTGACCGGGCCCCATATCACGCCTCTGCCAGCACCGGGCTCCTGCCTCGATCGGGCCCCTACCAGGAACAGACCCCTATTAGGAAGGAGTACGTATCAAAGAATTTGCAAGAACCGGGCCCTGTTGTGACCGGGCCCCATGTCGTGCCTTTGCCAGCATCGGGTCCCTGACTCGATCAGGCCTGACCGAGACCGGGCCCCTGCCAGGTATATGTCAGAATACGGGTCCTTTTGATGCGTGCCACTCATCAATTTGGGGGGGGGGGTGGTCAGCTCACCGTTTTGCCCCCCCCCCCTGCGTGCGCCATTGCTAACTTGTCTCGGGATACTCCCGCTACTTGCTGTGTCCTAGAGAACCTAGGGACAAGGGCGTCGCAACGGGGGGGGGGGGGGGGGGGGGGCTGGGGCGCTTCCCCAGGATCGTTCCGGCCGAATTTGGCGTGGCCACACCAAATTTTGTGGCCACGCCACTGCCTATAGAGAGGTGACTTGTTGACTAAGTTAGCGTACTTTCCGCTTCTAAAAAAGCTGAGCGACTTATATATGCGCATTACTGCTAAGTTGCAGTGCCATAGCCCTGTTAATTAACCACAGTCCACACAGGCACGTAGCCAGGACTTCGTCCAGGGGGGGGGGGGGCGCCTCGAAAGGGCCCCTTCCCGAGCATTGAAAGGGCTCCTTCCCAAGCGTTGAAAGGGCCAAACCAAACGGATGAAAAGGCACGTTACAAGAATGGAGATTGCAGTATGGCAGGTATGGCATGGGCCATACCAACACTTTTAGGAGCTGGATGGATTAAGTAAACCGAGGGCTTTAGAACCAGCGATTTGGAGGAGATTTCAACTTTGGAACCAGCGACACCAGTTTGGAATCAGCTATACTAGCCTCGAATATATGTTTAGGCCCAAGCCCCGGAACCCTTAAAGGGAATGTTTCACTTTTGTATTAGTTTTAAACTGAGATAGCCATTATCTTGGGCCATTATTCAAATGTATAAATTACTAAGGTCATTTTCCCCAAAACTTGACCATTTTTAAGCAATTCAATTTATAGTTTGCAAATGGGGTCTAGGCTAGTGCCGCCGCTGATTGTCTGATAGCGACTTTTTCAGCCAATCCCACTTTGTCAGCCAATCAGCGGCGGTCTATAGCTCAACATGACGTCATCAAAGCAAATATTACAAACTTAATTTTTAGAAGTTAACCCTATTCCCTGCGAGGGGGCAGATTCTGCCCCCCGTGGTTTTTCACTTGCTGCTTCTAAACCGTTAGTCCTAGCGTCCTGAAACTTTGTGACTTTTCCCAAAATTAATTGGCGCGTGTTATGTCAAAATGTTGAAAAAAACGGTCCAGCAAAGGTGGTTCCAGGCTCCTGGTTTGGGGAGGGTGTTATGAATGCGGTTTTGCGGCGCATACTTCCTTCGTGGTTTGCAGTGCAATAAATGCGTCAGAAACAATTTCAATACAATATGCATCATAGATACTGGGATTTAACATATTTGGGAGGCAGATACGCACTCAGGATAAACAAATGGGAGGCGATACCCACCCTCAAATTAGGCCAACTTCAAATCAGTAAGATGATAAAAGCGTTACGCGCATGGTGCCCCCATGTTTTTTTTCTGGATCCGCCTATGCTCAATATATTAAATTTAACAAATTACAGCATATCATGCCCACATGTGACGTTCATGTCGTCCCAAACAATCAGGAACAGCACATAATTTTTATCAGAAAATCCCCCATTTTACATTCCCTGAATACGCCTATGATTTTTATTTTGTTTTTGTCTTTTGATATATTAAAGACCAGTACATTTGAAGATCAAACACGTTTGGGCATGAAAATCGGTCGAGCCACATGGTTGCAATGACCTTTCAAAAAACACTCAAAATTTTCGTATTTTTTGCCCCCTAGCCCCCCAATTTTGAACAAAACAAAAATGTCGGGGTCGAAAAAGAGAGATCTTGTCATGACAAATCGAATGGAGTTTTTCCCATCGAAATCGACCGAGAGGTTTTCGAGATCTCTGGGGGGGGGGGCAGAATCTGCCCCCCCGCAGGTTAATGTAATTTTGGCCGCCCGCAGGGTTAAAGGAAATAGTTCACCTTCAACATGGGATTTTGAACTGAAATAGCAGTTTTGTAGCCCGTGTTGAGAAATCCCTATCTGCAACTTGTCTTGGCTGAAAAGACTCTCCAGCCGAAGATATTTGACTTTTTGGCGAAGGAATGCGGCGCATATATGATATACCGTACCGTCTGAGAGTGCCAGCACTGGTCTGAGCATGCGCAGACCAATAACGCACACCATAACATTAATAATTTACGACCTAGTTCACCTTCGGAAAATTTTCAGAACACGATTTTATTATATTTTTTAATACAGTTTCTTTTTTTTCTTTTTAAAAATGGTCCTACATCGCGCCAATTCAGGACAGAAGGTTGTAAATTATTGATTTTATGGTGTGCGTTATTGGTCTGCGCATGCTCCATGACAGTGCTGGCACTTTCAGACGGTATGGTATATCATATATGCGCCGAATTCCTTCGCCAAAAAGTCAAATATCTTCGGCTGGAGAGTCTTTTCAGCCAAGAAAAGTTCCAGATAAGGATTTCTCAACACGGGCTACAAAACTGCTATTTCAGTTCAAAACCCATGTTGAAGGTGAACTATTTCCCTTAAGCGAGGTTTTGAGAAAACAAATATCACCATCGTTTTCAGCAGCACTTACTTCATATTTTTCACTACAATTGGCGTATATTTGACAACTTCCAGAAAGGTGAAGCATTCCCTTTAAAAGAATTGCGCCGCGAAGCGGCGCGAAAATGTTAAATCTTATGCCCTGGATATGCATTTCTTCCCTCTATGACATCGTCTTTTTTTGCGTTTAAGAGTGCGGTAAAAAATGTGATAAAGCGAAATATTTTGCCCAATTATATAGGAAAGTAGCAACATATAAACAAAACATAAATTCGCCGCGAAACGGTGCAAATCTATAATTGTATTTTAAACCGTATACAATTGAGTGGTATTGTAATTGCGCCGCGGAGCGGCGCGAAAAAACCCTCGATAACTGTATTCTTACTGATGAAGGTGCTTGAGGTGTGTATTGAAGTTTAAGGTACTTGCAATTTGAGGGCAGTGTCATGTGCTCAAAGTTGGGGGGAGGGGGGGGGGGACAAAAGACACTCTGTCCCCCAACTTTGAAGTTGGTGGGGGGGGGGGGACATGTCCCCCCGTCCCCCCGATGGCGGAGCCAATGCTCCAGAGGTCAAAAAAGGAAAAAAATGCTGTTTTTTTGCAAAACCGTTTTTCGCTAATAACTTTGTACCTAATAAAAATAACGGAAAACTGTTTACGCCATTATGTTTACCTCGTCAAGGCACTTTGATTGCTATACATGGTGTTTGTGTTTGATCAACTTCAAAATTTGACTTCAGGTCACGTGACCTTGACCTGAGGTCAAGACCCAAGTAGGTCATGTTGCATATAGGGAGACGTGTCTCGACGAGACAAACACATTGCTGTCGGTTTTACTTCTCTATCTTCATTATGTCGCGAGTTATTGACAACAAGTGATGGTAACCTCGGATGACCTCAAATGACCCCATAGGGGTGACTGAACAACACTTACAATTGGATCAAGAATATCCTATAATAACATGATCCAGGAGTAATTGGACTAGTATCATGCATATCCTTGAAATAAGAAGCATTTGAATATTTCCCCATTGACTTATTATGGGGAGGTCACGAAATTGACCTGACCTTAGGTCACCGATATACAAATTCCGAGATAAAGGAATTGTAAGTACTTATGCCATCATGACACCCTGTGAGTTTCAAACTGATCGGTGAAAAACTCTGGCTTTGGCACAACTACAAACGTTTTTGGAGGTGGGGTCACTTGACCTGGTCTGGTGACCTGACCTGAGATGACCCGAGGTTCATTTTTTTAAAGTGTGTGCAATTGATATCCTAACAGGTGTGCCAAAACTCGGCGGCGCTGCGCGCCGCCGTTTTTCGCTATCTCCGAAAAACCTGAGGGGGGGGGGGGGGGGGGGGGGGAATCACCCCCCTGCAGTGCGTGGGTTAATTTCGACTTCAATCATCAACGCTTCAATTGCATTCAATTTATGTCGTTATGTCGTTTATGTCGTCCATCAAGATGGCTTCCATGCATGTGCGCGTAATTATACATCCGTTCTTCGTTGTGGGTAGCTCGGGTCGCTGCGTAATTATACATCCGTTCTTCGCTGTGGGTAGCTCGGGTCGCTGCGTAATTATACATCCGTTCTTCGTTGTGGGTAGCTCGGGTCGCTGCGTAATTATACATCCGTTCTTCGCTGTGGGTAGCTCGGGTCGCTGCGTAATTATACATCTGTTCTTCGCTGTGGGTAGCTCGGGTCGCTGCGTAATTATACATCCGTTCTTCGCTGTGGGTAGCTCGGGTCGCTGCGTAATTATACATCCGTTCTTCGCTGTGGGTAGCTCGGGTCGCTGCGTAATTATACATCCGTTCTTCGCTGTGGGTAGCTCGGGTCGCTGCGTAATTATACATCCGTTCTTCGCTGTGGGTAGCTCGGGTCGCTGCGTAATTATACATCCGTTCTTCGTTGTGGGTAGCTCGGGTCGCTGCGTAATTATACATCCGTTCTTCGCTGTGGGTAGCTCGGGTCACTGCGTAATTATACATCCGTTCTTCACTGTGGGTAGCTCGGGTCGCTGCGTAATTATACATCCGTTCTTCGCTGTGGGTAGCTCGGGTCACTGCGTAGTTATACATCCGTTCTTCGCTGTGGGTAGCTCGGGTCACTGCGTAATTATACATCCGTTCTTCGCTGTGGGTAGCTCGGGTCACTGCGTAATTATACATCCGTTCTTCGCTGTGGGTAGCTCGGGTCGCTGCGTAATTATACATCCGTTCTTCGCTGTGGGTAGCTCGGGTCACTGCGTAATTATACATCCGTTCTTCGCTGTGGGTAGCTCGGGTCACTGCGTAATTATACATCCTTTCTTCGCTGTGGGTAGCTCGGGTCGCTGCGTAATTATACATCCGTTCTTCGCTGTGGGTAGCTCGGGTCGCTGCGTAATTATACATCCGTTCTTCGCTGTGGGTAGCTCGGGTCGCTGCGTAATTATACATCCGTTCTTCGCTGTGGGTAGCTCGGGTCGCTGCGTAATTATACATCCGTTCTTCGCTGTGGGTAGCTCGGGTCGCTGCGTAATTATACATCTGTTCTTCGCTGTGGGTAGCTCGGGTCGCTGCGTAATTATACATCCGTTCTTCGCTGTGGGTAGCTCGGGTCGCTGCGTAATTATACATCCGTTCTTCGCTGTGGGTAGCTCGGGTCGCTGCGTAATTATACATCCGTTCTTCGCTGTGGGTAGCTCGGGTCACTGCGTAATTATACATCCGTTCTTCGCTGTGGGTAGCTCGGGTCGCTGCGTAATTATACATCTGTTCTTCGCTGTGGGTAGCTCGGGTCGCTGCGTAATTATACATCCGTTCTTCGCTGTGGGTAGCTCGGGTCGCTGCGTAATTATACATCCGTTCTTCGCTGTGGGTAGCTCGGGTCGCTGCGTAATTATACATCTGTTCTTCGCTGTGGGTAGCTCGGGTCGCTGCGTAATTATACATCCGTTCTTCGCTGTGGGTAGCTCGGGTCGCTGCGTAATTATACATATGTTCTTCGCTGTGGGTAGCTCGGGTCGCTGCGTAATTATACATCTGTTCTTCGCTGTGGGTAGCTCGGGTCGCTGCGTAATTATACATCCGTTCTTCGCTGTGGGTAGCTCGGGTCGCTGCGTAATTATACATCCGTTCTTCGCTGTGGGTAGCTCGGGTCGCTGCGTAATTATACATCTGTTCTTCGCTGTGGGTAGCTCGGGTCGCTGCGTAATTATACATCCGTTCTTCGCTGTGGGTAGCTCGGGTCGCTGCGTAATTATACATCCGTTCTTCATTTCACATTTCTGATTTATCTACACTACGAACAGAGCATTGCGAGGATTGCAGCAATTAAGCTAGGTGATCGAGTTTAAATGCTGTTATTGCATAACTTTTAGTAGCGCCGAATGCTGTACCGAGACTAATCGACCATGACTATTATAAATGAGTAACCTCCAGGACAATCAGCAAGCCATATCGTAAAAACAACGAGATCGTGCTAACTACCGTGCACTCAAGCTGCATTAGCTATGAAAGTCAACTTTCCCATAACTAAGAACAGTGCAATCAGAACAAGCTCATCTGTTGAAGACCTCGTGCCGTCTTTCTTTCAGGTGTACCTATCTCATCGGCCGCATGGTGAAAAATATGCCTCTTCGTCAAGCGCTGACCACTAATGCCATAATTCTGTGTTGCATACAGGTGTGATCTCGGGTGTCAATTGGGGCGACGATGAAGCACTTTAATTTTCCGTTTCCTGGTTATAAGCCTCACCCATGGTGTGAAGTGCACGGCAAATACAGAATGCACACTGGCGGATCCAGGAGGGGGGGGGGGAGGCAGGGGTAAATCCCCCCATCACAAGCTCGACAGGGGCGGCAATAGAAATAAGCCCCCTCAAAATTCGCTGAAACTGGCGATGAAAAAATGGGTATTGCCTGCGAAAAAATAACTTCTTGCGAAAGAAAAAATATTGTTTTTGCCTCGTTCGTGTTTCCTCTTTTTGGTAACATTTTGGTAGCAGTAGGGATAGGGAAAGTGGCGCATCTGACGCTATTTTGGAATGATTCACAACTAACGTAAGTTATAATTTTACACGAAACGCGCGTCGCATCCTTTGGTCTCCTGCTGCCTGCTGAATGGCAGAGGAGCGCGAGAGTGAATTTCCTTGTATAGGTACCTATGTTGTATGGAATCACTGGCGGATCGAAAAGGGCGACAAGGGCCAAAGCTCCCCCTACATTCCAAGCTAGACAGAGGCGGCAATAGAAATTAGCCCCACTCCCAAAATACGCTGAAACTAGCGATGCAAATGGGTACTGTCTGCGAAAAAATAACTTCTTGCGAAATAAATATATATTTTTTGCCTCATTCGTGTTTCCTATATTTGGTAGCATTTTGGTAGCAGTAGAGATAGGGAAAGTGGCGCGGCTGACGCTATTTTGGAGTGATTCACAACCAACGTAAGTTATAATTTTACACGCAGCGTCACAGCCTTTGGTTTCCTGCTGCCCAGGGGCGTGGAAACTACTTTGAAGTTGGGGGGGGAACTTTTTGGCCATACTACGGCAAAAATTAAGACTGGAGGGAAGCAACGTGTACCGCTCTTTTCCGTACCCAATGCTGCGTATTGCCAATAATAGTATGTCATGTATTTAAATAAATGGGTATCAATATCATATAAGGAAATGGGTCTCCTAACAAGCAAAATAAAGAAGAAAATAGCTGGTAAACATGAAGAAGGAGCGACACTGGTCTAGGGTCACAAAAAGTCGGAGAAGCGGAACTGGAGCTTTCACCGTGCCTGAATCCAGAACTGGCGGTCTTGACTGACTCCCGAAGCTGAGGTAGCTGGTTAGGTGATGTGCCGGGCTCGCACCAAGTTGACCATGGCAAAAGCATGCATTTAGCATACATTTGGTACGAGTACCTACCATCATAGGCTCCGCTACCGGCGGGGGGGGGGGGGGGGCATGTCCCCAACCTTCAAAGTTGGAGGGGGACAGAGTGTCTTTTGTCCCCCCAACTTTGAGCACATGACACTGCCCTCAAATTTCAAGCATCTCAAACAGTACACACCTTAAGCACCTTCAACAGTATTAATACAGTTATCCAGGAATAAAAGCCAACTTTTCCCACCGCTCCGCGGCGCAATTGCAATACACATTCAATTGTATGTGGGTTAAAACAAAATTATAAATTCGCACCGTTTCGCGGCGCATTTATATCTTTTTTATATGTTACTACTTTCCTATATAATTGGGCAAAATAGTTCGCTTTATCACTTATTTTACCGCACTCTTAAACGCCAAAAAATACATATTTTTAGAGGTCATAATAGAGGAAAAATGCATATCCAGGGCATAAGATTCAAAACTTTTGGTGCCGCTCCGCGGCGCAATTCCTTTAACCCGTGAGGCGCTGGGAGGGGGTAAATTTTACCCCCCTCCCGAATTTTTGCAATAACTTGAAAACTATGATAGATATCGAAGAGAAACTTACGGTCCCTTATGGTGAATCAATGCTACATCTTCTGTTAAAATGTTATTGAAACTCGTGAAAAAAAATTGATAGATAATGACGTTTTAGTGACGTCATGTCATGTCATTTTTGGTGAAAAAACGTTAAATGTTTGAAAAATCGTAGAAAATAGCGTGTTGATGCAAATTGCAAATCAAAGGCGTAAAAAGAACAGAAATAGCATTGTCTTTAAAATGGCTATCTCGGATTTGTAAAATTATGGGTTTTTGACCCCCAAAAATGCAAAAGTTATTTTTTTTAAAAAGAATTTCCACATTTCAAAAAAAAAATTGCCAAAAACGGGAAGATATATTAGAGAACCAAGTATGAACGATGCTCAAACCAAATTTCAAAGCAATATCTTTATTTTTGACTGACATGGCTCTCTAAGAATAAGTACCTAACTCATGACGTCATTTTTTGAAATTTCGTTTTTTGTCTTTTACTGACCAGATACAGACAAATACATACCGCCACTGTATTTCTAAGACAAAACTAGTCTAGAAACATGCAATGTTTATTTATATTAATCCATTTCAAATTTTGACCTTACTGTTTATTTATGTATTTATTTAACATCATCGCCGACGGGGTGAACCATTTATGGGCGAAGTCACACGGATAAAACCACACGCATTCACATACTTAAAAGATCACATTACATCCCTCACACATAACCATCTATACCTATAATAATAAAAAAGATCACCTAGAAGATCCTCTATAATACAAAAGCGATGGTTAAAAGCTGTTAAATGACACAAATGGATTTAAAATATAAGAATACAATACGAAATAAGAAATATGTGATGAAATAGTAAAGATAAAATAGCAAAAATGAAGACAAAGGTAAAAATGAAAACGAATATAAAATTAAATAGAAATAAAAAGTAACAATAGTTACACAGCAATACCTATCACATTTCGACACCGGGGACAAATAAAACGTACATAGCGCGTATAGACTACCTACTTACAATGAAGCGACATATGACCTTACTTTGCCACGAAATGATGAGAGAGTCTGAGAACAGGTCCACCGTGGAACATTTATCTACGAGCCTATTAGCCAGTCTGGGCAGCCTCACACAAATGCCTTCTCTCACAGTTGACACCCTGGCATATGGAATGCTGAACAGAGTTCGAAATTGTTGTCTTGTGGCGCGGCAGGGTACATTGAGTGAGCATGACTGTAATATAAATGATGAACGGATTTTGCCGGTGAAAACGTTACGCAAAAACATGATATCGTATTGAGTTCTACGCGCAGATACAGACACTAGGCTAAAATGTTTCAGTAAGTCACAATACACAAGCGACGACGACTGAGAGCGCACCTGAGCGTTGAGCCACATTACAAACTTATGCTCTATCCTTTCCAATCGAATGACATGAGATGAAGCGGCGCCTCCCCAAATCACGCTACAGTACTCCAAGTTGGAGCGAACGTATGCGCAGTACGAAGCAATGACGGATCGGTCATTGAGATATCCTCTGGGGCTGGCTTTTTGGAATGATCGAATGAGTACACCGAGAGCTCTGTTTGCTTTTTCACTGAACTATCTACATGTGGTCCGAATGTAAGTTTTGTATCAAGTATAACTCCTAGGTCCCGAATTTGGTCAACGTGCTCTAATTCAGTCCTATCAATGTTATAAATTGTTACAATGTGATAAGTTGTGACCTGACCTTGACCTGAGGGCCATTATATGGTGTCAGGCTGTGAAAATGGCTGCTTCTATTGAATTCTTCGTGTAAAATAACCCATACAACATGTGTCGCATGGCTTTCGTAGACCTGTGACCTTTTGTGACCTGACATTGACCTTGACCTTTGCTTACAATTTCACTTTTAATGATGCGAGAGATGCATTATACATTTGGGGGCACTTTGTGAGATAATAGTTGCAATACAAGGCTTTGGATGGAAAGTATAGCCCAAACACCCAAATACTTAAATTTTGACACTTGACCTGACCGTGACCTGACATGTGACCTTATGTTAATAATTTAGGGTATGCGTTATATTCTTCTCATTGAAAGATTTCGATCGCTGTCTTGCGCGTCTCGTTGCGGTTATTGTTTCGGAAGATACGAGGGGGGATGAAATGTATCCCCCAGCACCGGACGTTCGGATGGAGACCCCAGCGCCGCGCGGGTTAAGGGTTGCAGAGCTTGGGCCTAAACATATTCGAAGTTGGTATAGCTGATTCCAAACTGGTGTCGCTGGTTCCAAAGTTGAAATGGCAGACCCTTCAGTTTACTAACTCCAGCTCCTAAAAGTTGGTATGGCCCATGGGATACCTGCCATACTGAATTATCCATCCTTGTAACGTGCCTTTTCATCCCTTTTGTTTCGCCCTTTCAACGCTTGGGAAGGGGCCCTTTCAACGCTCGGGAAGGGGCCTTTTCGAGGCGCTGCCCCCCCCCCTGGACGAAATCCTGGCTACGTCCCTGTGAGTGTGTGGACTGGTTAATTAATAGCCATGCATGCCACTACAACTTAGCAGTAATGCGCATTTATAAGTCGCTCAGCTTTTTTAGAAGCGGGAAACTACGCTAACTTAGTCAACAAGTCACCTTTCTGGCAGTGGCGTCGCCACACAATTTTGAGTGTGGGGGGGGGGGGGGGGGGCAGCTACGGGTTTGGGGGCCAACCCCATTGGGCTAATGTTAAAATCCTCCGAAATTGGGGGGGGGGGGGAGGGGCGGGGGGGGGGGGGAGGGGCGGACTCCGGCCGGAGCGATCCTGGGGGAAGGGGGTGGGGTGTCGCCCCCCCCCCGTGTCGACGCCCCTGTCTCTAGGTACCACTGACACAACAAGTAGCGGGAGTATCCCAAGGCAAGTTGGCAGTGGCGCGCGCCGGAGGTTCAAAAGGGTCAGCTCAGGGCCTATTTTAACATGTTAACTGGGGGGGGCAAATGCCCCCCCCCCCCCCCCCCCCAGTGAGCGGTTTTGCCCCCCTAGTCAAGGAATGTTGCCCACCCTAATTACAGTATTTCCATGTAATTTTTCGCTTGATAGGTATTCAATTCATATAAAATATGCTTACCTGGTAATAAATGTATACAAATCCAATGTAAATGTCATGATAGTCCTATGTTTTAGTATTTCCCAGCCAAAATAAGTATCTTTAAATTATTTCCGGAATATCTTGAATTTCAATATCCTTTGAACAATTGCACATTAGCGGCAGAGTGGGGGAGATCGGGGGTTGTTGGATCAGGAACGTCGGCACACAATTTGGAGTGGGTGGGGGAAAGCAGAAGAAAGCGGACCCTCTTGAGCAGAAGAAAGCGGACGGTCATAGGTCAAAATGGGCCCTACACGTGCCAAACTGGGAGCTTATAAACCGAGTTAGCCGTCTTCAAGTCGGCATGGGTGATCCATGCCGACTTAAAAACGACCTGATGGGGCCCTCGGTCGGCCAGAGGCCCTCGGTCGTCCTGAGATGGCCCTTGGCCGGCCTGAGAGGGCCCATAGTCGGCCTGGGGCTCACAGTCGTCTTCAGGTGCCCATAGTCGGCCTGAGGGGGCCCTTGGTTGGCGTGAGATGGCCTTCGATCTGCCTAAGGGACCCACAGTCGGTCTGATAGTGCCCAGAGCCGCCCTGGGGGCTCACAGTCGGCCTGAGGGCCCCTTGGTCGGACTGATATGGCCCTCGGTCGGTCTGAGGGGGCCCTTGGTTGGCTTGAAGGGGCCCTCGGTTGGCTTAAGGGGCCATCGTTCCGCCTGAGGGGCCCTCGGTCGACCTTAGATGTACCTCCACCGGTCGACCTTAGATGTCCCCTCAGTCAGCGAGAGGATGCCAATTGTCAGCTTGAGAAGCCCTCGGTCGGCATGAGATGGCCCTCAGTCGGCTTGATGCCTGAGGGATTCTCAAGTCGGGTTGAAAGCCCAAGATCTCAGTCGGTCTAAGGAGGCCGTCATTCTTTCTGGGAGGCCCTCAGTCAGCTTGAAAGGGTCCTCGGTGGGCCTGTGGGACCCTCGGACTTCCTGAGATGGCTCTCGGCCGGCCTGAGGGCCCTCGTTCGACCTGAGAGGCTTTCGATCGGTCTGAGGGGCCGTCGCTCGGCCTGAGATGTCCCTCGGTCGGCTTGATGGGGCACTTGGTCAGCTTGGGGCCCTTGGTTGGCCTGAGTGGGCCCGGTCGGCCTGAGGGGTAGTCGGTCAGCTTGATAACCCTTCTTTGGCCCGAGGGGCCTACGTCGGCTTGATGGAACCCTCTATCGGCTTGGCAGGGCCCTCGGTCGGCATGAGAGTCCTCGGTCGACTTTAGGGGGCTCTCGGTCGGCTTGAGGGGCCTTTGGTCGACCTGAAGGAGAACTGTCGGCCTGAGGGTCTGAGGACCCAAGCGTATTTCGGCCTGAGGGTCCCTGGTCTGGTCTGAAACGTATTTTTAAGACTTGATCGTGCCCAATGTCTGGCTGAGATGGCCCTATGCCAGTCTGAGTGGGCCCTCTCAATCTGAATGGGCTCTATGTCGGCCTGGGGGCTGGGAGGGCCTTAATTCGGTAAGACAGGACCCTCAGCGTCTTTGAGAGGACCATCAGTCGACCTGACAAAGCTCGCCGCCGGTCTGAGTGGCCTTGCTGGGTCTTCCAAGGTCTTCTACTGTTGGGAAAAATGGGCAATTGCCCTCCCCAAACGAAAAATCCAATCGGTATGCAAATGTATGTTTTTGCCCCTCCCAAAAATCACGACTTGAAAATCTCTTTACTTTCTCCCCCGCTCAACAGCTTCTCGCTGACGCCCCCTCCCCCGGTCAACAACTCTTCCCTGACCTCCCCCGCTCAACAACGCTAGTTTCGCCACAACCCCGGGGGCCCCTTGTATTGCGGGGGCCCTGTCGCTGGTGGGCCCCCTCTAGACTGGAAAGCCCAGACTCAAAAGAGATCTCCAGCCCTGGTGGTTAGGGATCTCTCAGCCGCCACTTTCCCACAAGTCAGGGGTGGGTGCTTCTGCACGTGCGCACGTGTGCACCACGTATTTGTATCTCAGAAACCACTTCCCTGATCGAGTTAAAATTCACCATACATTTCCTTTGCGTTTGCTCGTTCAGCGCCAACTACGGCGCCTTACTGGTTCGGTAAAAAAGTTATGGAAGAAAAATGACGAATGACCTCAGGGTGAATATATTTTACCTCGTGGAGGTCACAGGATAAAAATACCACATGAATCTTTGCATTCGCGAATCCAGAACGGGTGGTTTGGGGGTGGGGCAAAATTCCAAAAAGTCTCGCACAATTCTGAAAACGCATCGCATTGGGCTTGCTTATGCATTGATAGCTGATTTAAAGCTAACTTTCCTTAGTAAAAGTTGCTTTGATTTTCTTCTATATCAGGAAATGTGTCAATCTTGCGCCGATTTCAGGCGTTGGGGGGGGGGGGGGGCAGCCGGCAGGGCAATTGCCCATTTTTCCCAACCGTAGATCCGCCACTGGATCATTATATTTTGCAAAAGATGCGAGACTGCAGTGAAAATTGGGCAAATTTAACCATTTCCTGTGGATTTATATGCATTTTCATGTTTCCCCAATGACTTATAATTGGGAGGTCACAAAATAGACTTCACCTTAGGTCACCGGTATACAAATCATCCGAAATAGCAGCATTGTAGGTGTTTATGACCTGATTAAATCCTGTGAGTGTCTAACTGATCGGTCAAACAATGTGGCTGTGGGACGACCTTACATTTTTTGAAGGTGGGATCACTAGACTTGACTTAGTGACGTGACCTGAGGAGACCCGAGGTAAACAAATTAACAGAATTTGGGCATTTGATAGGCCAGCAGTTGTACCAAAAATAGCGGCGCGAAATGGCGTCGTTTTCCGCTATTTCCAAATAACCTAAGGGGGAGGGTATCCGCCCCCACTGGCAGATCCAGGGGGCGAACATCAGGGACAAATCCCCCCCACACAGGAATCTGAGGGGGGGGGGGGGGGGGGGGGGGGGGGGGTGCAATACAAGTATCCCCCTGCGCGTTCCCTGCACTGAACGTGAAAAAAAACAATGATCTTAGGAGAAAACTTCATGAAAACGAAAGCTTTTGTTCTTCTCTCAAGTGATTGAATTTGAAGTTTGTATGTATCCCTTGCTTTCAATGATAGACAAAACAGCGCACCTGATGCAATTCAAGCAGTCCCGGTGACACGCGCCCCGCGGGGGGGGGGGCAGAATCTGCCCCCTCCCAGATTTTCTCAATAACTTTAAAACTGTGATAGATATCAGCGTGAAACTTTCAGTACTTTATACTGCATTAATTGTACTTCTTCTTACCAAATTGCAATGAAATTTATGGAATATTTTGGGAGATAATAACGTTTTAATGACGTCATATCATGCCATTTTTGATTTTTGGTGGAAACAATAAATGGTCGAAAAATCGTAAACAATAGAATTTCAAAGCAAATTGCAAATAAAAACGTCAAAAGAACGGAAAGGACATTCTCTTCCAAATGGTTATCTCATATTTGTGATTTTTTGGGTTTTTGACCCCATTTGTTTCAGAAAATGTCCACAAAATCGATTTGTGTGAATTCGAAAAGTGAATTTCTTTATCTCGAATACCACAATAAGGTGACCGGCCCAAATCCACGGAGGGAACAAATGGGGGTACCTTTTTGCCACAAAAAGATGCCCCCAAAAATGGGGCTACCTTTTTGCCCCCCCCCCCTCCACCCTCCCAGTGGTTTTCCCTTAAAATAGGCCCTGAGTCAGCTGACCCCTGCAATTTGTTAAGGGCACGCATGAAAAAGACCCGTATTCTGGACCATACCTGGCAGGGGCCCGGTCTTGGTCAGGCCTGATTGAGGCAGGGGCCCGGTGCTGGCAAAGACGTAATATGGGGCCCGGTCAGGACGAGGGCCCGGTCACAGCAGGGCCCGGTCCTTGCATATTATTGATTCGGGTCCGTTACTGGTAGGGGCCTGTTCCTGGTAGGGGCCCGATCAAGGCAGGGCTCCGGTGCTGGCAGAGGCGTGATATGGGGCCCGATCAGGTCGAGGGCTCCGTCATAACAGGGCCCGGTCCTTGCAAATTATGTATACTGGCCCGTTCTCGGTCAGGCCCGACCGAGGCAGGGGCCCGGTGCTAGCAAACAGACTGATTATTGATTCACCTTTTTTTGGAAGGATTCAATCACGATTCATTTAGGAATATGAATGATTCAGTCACCGTTTGATTCATGGATGACCATTTTGAGCAATGATTATTTCCGATTCAAAGAATCAATTTTTTTTTTTATCAAATCACGTTTGACTCACCATTGAAATAGCATTGTACAATCTTTTTGATTCAATCAGCCTTATTTCTATACGGGTTTTGATTCAATAATGATTCATGAATCAAGCAATCCGGTGGTGAATCGATTCTTCTTTGATTCAAGATATTTTGATTGAACGATTCCAATCGATTCAATCGGAGTCGAATCAATAACCAGTCTGCTAGCAAAGGCGTGATATGGGGCCGGTGAGGACGAAGGCCCGGTCACAACAGGGCCAAATCCTTGCGAATTCTTGATACGGGCCCTTTCTAGTGACACAGGTCATTTCTGGGTAGGGGTAGGGGCCCGGTTTTGGTCAGACCCGATCGAGGCAGGGGCCCGGTGCTGTCAAAGGCGTGATATGGGGTCCAGTCAGGACGAGGGCCCGGTATGAACAAATTCTTGATAGCACGGGCCCGTTCCTGATAGGGGCCCGGTCTTGGTCAGGCTCTATCGAGCCAGGGGCCCGGTGCTGGCAAAGGCGTGTATCAGGGGCCCGGTCAGGCGTAGAGCCCGGTTCCCACCATATCCCGTATAGTCAGCCCTATATCTCGTTGAGCTCACGAATCCACGTCCCCCCAACTTCAAACCTGTGGCGGAGCCCTTGCCTACCATACTTGGCTTCAACCGAGTTATGCTAGCCACGTTTTACGGTGTTATGGTCAATGTTTCGGGTACATTTTTATGAATTTATCGTTTATGAGGTCGTACTCTCGTTTATACGGTCGACTCTCGTTTATACGGTCGTACTCTCGTTTATACGGTCGTACTCTCGTTTATGCGGTCGACTCTCGTTTATACGGTCGACTCTCGTTTATACGGTCGTACTCTCGTTTATACGGTCGACTCTCGTTTATACGGTCGACTCTCGTTTATACGGTCGACTCTCGTTTATACGGTCGTCCTCTCGTTTATACGGTCGTACTCTCGTTTATACGGTCGACTCTCGTTTATACGGTCGTACTCTCGTTTATACGGTCGTACTCTCGTTTATACGGTCGACTCTCGTTTATACGGTCGTACTCTCGTTTATGCGGTCGTACTCTCGTTTATACGGTCGACTCTCGTTTATGCGGTCGTACTCTCGTTTATACGGTCGACTCTCGTGTATACGGTCGACTCTCGTTTATACGGTCGTACTCTCGTTTATACGGTCGACTCTCGTTTATACGGTCGACTCTCGTTTATACGGTCGACTCTCGTTTATACGGTCGACTCTCGTTTATACGGTCGTACTCTCGTTTATACGGTCGACTCTCGTTTATACGGTCGTACTCTCGTTTATACGGTCGACTCTCGCTTATACGGTCGTACTCCCGTTTATACGGTCGACTCTCGTTTATACGGTCGACTCTCGTTTATACGGTCGTACTCTCGTTTATACGGTCGTACTCTCGTTTATACGGTCGACTCTCGTTTATATGGTCGTACTCTCGTTTATACGGTCGTACTCTCGTTTATACGGTCGACTCTCGTTTATACGGTCGACTCTCGTTTATACGGTCGACTCTTGTTTATACGGTCGACTCTCGTTTATACGGTCGACTTTCGTTTATACGTTCGTACTCTCGTTTATACGGTCGTTCTCTCGTTGCAAATGCTGGCAAACCAATGCATTTAGAACACACGCATTTTTCAGAGAAAAGGCTTATCTACTTATATCTAAGTTAGTTAGTTAGTTAGTTAGTTAGTTAGTTAGTTAGTTAGTTATTTTGTTTGTTAGTTAACTGTTACCGAATTCAGGTCCATTACACACGCACTGCCCGGGGGGTTCGCGCCAACCACGAACTGCCGGGGAAGGGGGGGGGATTTCCGCCCCCTCCCCCTAAGATTGAAAAAAACACGCAACGTAGCGATAAGCAGAAGACGGTGTTAGATAGCTCTAGACAATCTCTATCGAAAGTACTTAGGTTATTTTTAGGTCAAGTCAATATCGAGGTCACCAGAGGTCAAATTTCGGCTATATGTGAGTGTCCTTGATAAACCGCCTATGTATATCTCGATAATTAAAAGAGCTAGCGACGCGCGGAAAAAAAACGTTTGGAAGAAAATGTAATTTTCTGAAACTAGAGTTCATTAGAATTGACCTAAGGTCAATAGTTAGGTCACCAGAAGCCATATAGTTTGAAACATTTTAACAAATTGATGAATTGTTTTTAAGGAATACCTTTTGACAGAAGCACGACAGAGTAAAACAGATTTTACCATTGACTCGTCGAGTCTCGTCGAGACGCATCGGAGGATATATTGGGTGACCTAGTTAGGTCATATCCAAAAATTGGCCTGACCTGAGCCCAGGTCAAGGTCAACTCTTACATCAATTGATTTGTCTCGACAAGCCGAATACAATGGTGAAAATCCATTGATCTACCATTATTTGTTAAAGAGTTAGTGAATAAAAATAATACGTGACCTGGGGGTCAAATGACTTGACCTCGTAGAGGTAAAAGAAAAGAAATGTGACAGGGCTTTGCATTTGACACAAGAGTGATGGATCTGGTGAAAATTTGTCAAATTTAGCCATTTCCTATGGATTTATACTTGTTTTTCATTTTTCCCCATTGACTTTTAATGTGGAGGTTACGAAATCGACCTGACCTTTGGTCACCGATATATACAAATGAGAAAAACGAATTGTAGGTCACCTGATGACATCATGTGAGTTTCAAACCGTTTGGTCAATCACTTTGGCTGTGGCACGACCGCAAACTTTTTGGAGGTGGAGTCACGACTTGACCTGGTGACCTGCCCTGAGATGACCCGAGGTAAAACAAAAATCACACCGTGTGGGTAATTGATGTCCCAACAGCTGGGCCAAATTTCGCTGCGCTGCACGCCGCCGTTGCAACTCCGGTGACAATGCCCTTGTTCGTATAAAGAGTATAGTGTTCGTGTAAAAAGTTTTTTTTTTGGGGGGGGGGCGAGTTGCCCGCACTGCCCCCATGGGTTCCAACGTCCCTGCTGCCGCCTGCTGGGTGACAGTGGAGCGCGTGAGTGAATTTCCTCACATAGGTACCTATGTTGTGTGGAATACGTCTACTAGGATTGAGTAGGGTAACTAGGTTCAGTTAAAAAATCCTAATGGTCTTCTTTTTGTAACTGGGCAATCCACGACAAATCGACAAAAGAAAAGTCAAAAATGACACCGTCATGTCACGGATTATGGCCAAAATTGGTATATGGGGTAACCTGGGGCGCTAAAGTGAGCTGTGCAAGTACTATTGCAATGCAAGCAGTGGTTCAGGAGATATTGCCTCGGACATTTTATAAGGCCACGGTGCAGGTCAATCTTTGTCAGCCCATATGGCGGAGAATTTATGAAGCAATATCGATGTATTATATGTGCATGGCAATGATGGCATGAATGGAAATGAGCTGTTTTATAACATGTATGATTTTCTTATGCGTAGGGACGTGTCAATTAAGTGCGAAAATAAAATTGAGGGATATTTGCCTCCAAATATCTAAAATTTTATCATTTTATATGTTATTTTATATGAAAAAATATGCTACTCGCTAATAACTTTTGACTGAATAAAACTACAATGGTACGGTACACATCATTTTGTTGATCTCATCAAACGAGTTGAATGCTCTGCAGCATGACCTCTTTCTGATATTTGATGGCCTTGACCTTAAATTTCGAAGTTAGTATTTTTTTATTTTTTTTGATACTCAAGCAAAATGTATTTCCTATTTTGACTTTATTCTTGTTAGGTGTAAAGAAATGTCGTTCAAACAGGACAAATAAAATTGATGGTTATTTGTCTAAATTTATTATATGCTAAATTTATTAACAAAAATATGCTAAATTTAGTAATTTTATGTTTTTTTTTTGTGTCCCCAATAACTTTGACTGAATAAAGATACAAAGGTAAAATGGACACCAATTTGTTATTTTCGTCAAGACGCGTTGAATGAATTGCAGCATGACCTCTTTCTAACATTTGGTGACCTTCACCTAAGGTTAATGTCAAGGTTCAAGGTTAGGTTTCAATTGTGGCCTATGTGGCGATGTTATATATCTTAAAACTTGTCTTGTCGGGAAGAATTCGATTGTGCTTAAATAATGCCTGGTTGTCAATGACAATTTGTAAATTCATTTGAATTTGAATGTCGAATAGTAACTTCATAACTTCCTTCTCGGTGTAAAGAAAGCCCGAAAATGTCTCAGTTTGCTTTATAATCATCAACGATCGCGCAATTATGTTAATACCAATTAATTCCTATATTCAAGACAAGTTCAACGCTATATAACATCGCCGTGTAGGTTAAATTTGGAAAGGTGACCTTGCGCCATGACCTTGACCTTAGGTCAAGGTCATTACATGTCAGAAAGAAGTCATGCTGCACAGCATTCAACACGTCTTGATGATAACAACACAATGACGTTTACCGTGCCCTTCTAGCTTTATTCAGTCAAAAGGTATAAGCGAATAACTAATTTGTATATACAATAGCATGTAAAATGACAAAAAAATGAGATATTTGGAGGCAAATATCCATCAATTTTATTTTTGAACTTAATTGACACGTCCTTACACGTAAGAATAGCATAGCGAAACAAAATAACCCAAGTCCGCAAAGTCAAAAATGGGGGTACCTTATAGGTCATATGGAGGCCCCGGGGGCCAGGAACGCCCCAGTGAAATTAGCCCTTCCCCCATATTGGGAGGCTGGATCCACCAGTGCAAATGCATACGTCCGCGTCCACGTTCATCCGCTGATGCATTGGTGCATGCGTCACGTGTCAGTTGCATATTTGAAATGATTGTTTTTTGGCTTGTCCAGCCAATGATAGAATACCTACACGAGTCAGACACACTTGGTGTTCGAGTCAGCGTTTCGATCTGATGGCAAAATATGATCGGGCATGTCGACAGCGTGACTTCTAAATTGTCCAAACTGGCTTCTTCCTGACTTTATTGAAATGAAAGACAAACAATCCCACCAGTCATGGCAGAAAATCGAGCAGTCGAATGCCATCGATTTTTGCTCTCTTTGTTAGATAAAGGAATGGCGAATGCGAACACAAATGACGATGGAAACGACGCCGTCAGAATACGCGCTATATAGGCATAATGATGCATATTCAGATACGCTATATAGGCAGCATACTGATGCATATTCAGATACGCTATATAGGCATACTGATGCATATTCAGATACGCTATATAGGCATACTGATGCATATTCAGATACGCTATATATAGGCATACTGATGCATATACAGATACGCTATATAGGCATACTGATGCATATTCAGATACGCTATATAGGCATAATGATGCATATTCAGACACGCTATATAGGCATAATGATGCATATTCAGACACGCTATATAGGCATACTGATACATATACAGATACGCTATATAGGCATACTGATACATATACAGATACGCTATATAGGCATACTGATACATATACAGATACGCTATATAGGCATACTGATACATATACAGATACGCTATATAGGCATACTGATGCATATTCAGATACGCTATATAGGCAGCATACTGATGCATATTCAGATACGCTATATAGGCATACTGATGCATATTCAGATACGCTATATAGGCATACTGATGCATATTCAGATACGCTATATAGGCATACTGATGCATATTCAGATACGCTATATAGGCATACTGATGCATATTCAGATACGCTATATAGGCATACTGATGCATATTCAGATACGCTATATAGGCATACTAATGCATATTCAGATACGCTATATAGGCATACTGATGCATATTCAGATATGCTATATAGGCATACTGATGCATATTCAGATACGCTATATAGGCATACTGATGCATATTCAGATACGCTATATAGGCAGCATACTGATGCATATTCAGATACGCTATATAGACATACTGATGCATATTCAGATACGCTATATAGGCATACTGATGCATATTCAGATACGCTATATAGGCATACTGATGCATATTCAGATACGCTATATATAGGCATACTGATGCATATTCAGATACGCTATATAGGCATACTGATGCATATTCAGATACGCTATATAGGCATACTGATGCCTATTCAGATACGCTATATAGGCATACTGATGCATATTCAGATACGCTATATAGGCATACTGATGCATATTCAGATACGCTATATAGGCATACTGATGCATATTCAGATACGCTATATAGGCATACTGATGCATATTCAGATACGCTATATAGGCATACTGATGCATATTCAGATACGCTATATAGGCAGCATACTGATGCATATTCAGATACGCTATATAGACATACTGATGCATATTCAGATACGCTATATAGGCATACTGATGCATATTCAGATACGCTATATAGGCATACTGATGCATATTCAGATACGCTATATAGGCATACTGATGCATATTCAGATACGCTATATAGGCATACTGATGCATATTCAGATACGCTATATAGGCATACTGATGCATATTCAGATACGCTATATAGGCATACTGATGCATATTCAGATACGCTATATAGGCAGCATACTGATGCATATTCAGATACGCTATATAGACATACTGATGCATATTCAGATACGCTATATATAGGCATACTGATGCATATTCAGATACGCTATATAGGCATACTGATGCATATTCAGATACGCTATATAGGCATACTGATGCATATTCAGATACGCTATATAGGCATACTGATGCATATTCAGATACGCTATATAGGCATACTGATGCATATTCAGATAAGCTATATAGGCATACTGATGCATATTCAGATACGCTATATAGGCATACTGATGCATATTCAGATACGCTATATAGGCAGCATACTGATGCATATTCAGATACGCTATATATACATACTGATGCATATTCAGATACGCTATATAGGCATACTGATGCATATTCAGATACGCTATATAGGCATACTGATGCATATTCAGATACGCTATATAGGCATACTGATGCATATTCAGATACGCTATATAGGCATACTGATGCATATTCAGATACGCTATATAGGCATACTGATGCATATTCAGATACGCTATATAGGCATACTGATGCATATTCAGATACGCTATATAGGCAGCATACTGATGCACATTCAGATACGCTATATATACATACTGATGCATATTCAGATACGCTATATATAGGCATACTGATGCATATTCAGATACGCTATATAGGCATACTGATGCATATTCAGATACGCTATATAGGCATACTGATGCATATTCAGATACGCTATATAGGCATACTGATGCATATTCAGATACGGTATATAGGCATACTGATGCATATTCAGATACGCTATATAGGCATACTGATGCATATTCAGATACGCTATATAGGCATACTGATGCATATTCAGATACGCTATATAGGCATACTGATGCATATTCAGATACGCTATATAGGCAGCATACTGATGCATATTCAGATACGCTATATAGACATACTGATGCATATTCAGATACGCTATATAGGCATACTGATGCATATTCAGATACGCTATATAGGCATACTGATGCATATTCAGATACGCTATATAGGCAGCATACTGATGCATATTCAGATACGCTATATAGGCAGCATACTGATGCATATTCAGATACGCTATATAGGCATACTGATGCATATTCAGATACGCTATATAGGTATACTGATGCATATTCAGATACGCTATATAGGCATACTGATGCATATTCAGATACGCTATATAGGCATACTGATGCATATTCAGATACGCTATATAGGCATACTGATGCATATTCAGATACGCTATATAGGCATACTGATGCATATTCAGATACGCTATATAGGCAGCATACTGATGCATATTCAGATACGCTATATAGGCAGCATACTGATGCATATTCAGATACGCTATATAGACATACTGATGCATATTCAGATACGCTATATAGGCATACTGATGCATATTCAGATACGCTATATAGGCATACTGATGCATATTCAGATACGCTATATAGGCAGCATACTGATGCATATTCAGATACGCTATATAGGCAGCATACTGATGCATATTCAGATACGCTATATAGGCATACTGATGCATATTCAGATACGCTATATAGGCATACTGATGCATATTCAGATACGCTATATAGGCATCATACTGATGCATATTCAGATACGCTATATAGGCATACTGATGCATATTCAGATACGCTATATAGGCACACTGATGCATATTCAGATACGCCATATAGGCATACTGATGCATATCCAGATACGCTATATAGGCAGCATACTGATGCATATTCAGATACGCTATATAGACAGCATACTGATGCATATTCAGATACGCTATATAGGCATACTGATGCATATTCAGATACGCTATATAGGCATACTGATGCATATCCAGATACGCTATATAGGCAGCATACTGATGCATATTCAGATACGCTATATAGGCAGCATACTGATGCATATTCAGATACGCTATATAGGCATACTGATGCATATTCAGATACGCTATATAGGCATACTGATGCATATTCAGATACGCTATATAGGCAGCATACTGATGCATATTCAGATACGCTATATAGACATACTGATGCATATTCAGATACGCTATATAGGCAGCATACTGATGCATATTCAGATACGCTATATAGGTATACTGATACATATACAGATACGCTATATAGGCATACTGATGCATATTCAGATACGCTATATAGGCATACTGATGCATATTCAGATACGCTATATAGGCATACTAATGCATATTCAGATACGCTATATAGGCATACTGATGCATATTCAGATACGCTTTATAGGCATACTGATGCATATACAGATACGCTATATTGGCATACTGATGCATATTCAGATACGCTATATAGGCATACTGATGCATATTCAGATACGCTATATAGGCATACTGATGCATATTCAGACACGCTATATAGGCATACTGATGCATATTCAGATACGCTATATAGGCAGCATACTGATGCATATTCAGATACGCTATATAGACATACTGATGCATATACAGATACGTTATATAGGCATACTGATGCATATACAGATACGCTATATAGACATACTGATGCATATACAGATACGCTATATAGGTATACTGATGCATATTCAGATACGCTATATAGGCAGCATACTGATGCATATACAGATACGCTATATAGACAGCATACTGATGCATATACAGATACGCTATATAGGTATACTGATGCATATACAGATACGCTATATAGACAGCATACTGATGCATATACAGATACGCTATATAGACAGCATACTGATGCATATACAGATACGCTATATAGACAGCATACTGATGCATATTCAGATACGCTATATAGGCATTTTAATGCATATCCAGATACGCTATATAGGCATACTGATGCATATTCAGATACGCTATATAGGCATACTGATGCATATTCAGATACGCTATATAGGCATACTGATGCATATACAGATACGCTATATAGACATACTGATGCATATTTAGATACGCTATATAGGTATACTGATGCATATTCAGATACGCTATATAGGCATACTGATGCATATTCAGATACGCTATATAGACAGCATACTGATGCATATTCAGATACGCTGTATAGGCATATTAATGCATATTCAGATACGCTATATAGGCATACTGATGCATATTCAGATACGCTATATAGGCATACTGATGCATATTCAGATACGCTATATAGGCATACTGATGCATATTCAGATACGCTATATAGGCAGCATACTGATGCATATTCAGATACGCTATATATAGGTATACTGATGCATATTCAGATACGCTATATAGGCATACTGATGCATATTCAGATACGCTATATAGACAGCATACTGATGCATATTCAGATACGCTATATAGGCATATTAATGCATATTCAGATACGCTATATAGGCATACTGATGCATATTCAGATACGCTATATAGGCATACTGATGCATATTCAGATACGCTATATAGGCATACTGATGCATATTCAGATACGCTATATAGGTATACTGATGCATATTCAGATACGCTATATAGGCATACTGATGCATATTCAGATACGCTATATAGGCAGCATACTGATGCATATTCAGATACGCTATATATAGGTATACTGATGCATATTCAGATACGCTATATAGGCATACTGATGCATATGCAGATACGCTATATAGACAGCATACTGATGCATATTCAGATACGCTATATAGGCATACTGATGCATATTCAGATACGCTATATAGGCATACTGATGCATATACAGATACGCTATATAGACATACTGATGCATATACAGATACGCTATATAGACAGCATACTGATGCATATACAGATACGCTATATAGACAGCATACTGATGCATATTCAGATACGCTATATAGGCATATTAATGCATATCCAGATACGCTATATAGGTATACTGATGCATATACAGATACGCTATATAGACAGCATACTGATGCATATTCAGATACGCTATATAGGCATACTGATGCATATTCAGATACGCTATATAGGCAGCATACTGATGCATATTCAGATACGCTATATAGGCATACTGATGTATATTCAGATACGCTATATAGGCATACTGATGCATATTCAGATACGCTATATAGGCAGCATACTGCTGCATATTCAGATACGCTATATAGGCATACTGATGCATATTTAGATACGCTATATAGGCATACTGATGCATATTCAGATACGCTACATAGGCATACTGATGCATATTCAGATACGCTATATAGGCATACTGATGCATATTCAGATACGCTATATAGGCATACTGATGCATATTCAGATACGCTATATAGGCATACTGATGCATATTCAGATACGCTATATAGGCAGCATACTGATGCATATTCACATACGCTATATAGGCATACTGATGCATATTCAGATACGCTATATAGGTATACTGATGCATATTCAGATACGCTATATAGGCATACTGATGCATATTCAGATACGCTATATAGGCATACTGATGCATATTCAGATACGCTATATAGGCATACTGATGCATATTCAGATACGCTATATAGGCAGCATACTGATGCATATTCAGATACGTTATATAGGCATACTGATGCATATGCAGATACGTTATATAGGCATACTGATGCATATTCAGATACGCTATATAGGTATACTAATGCATATTCAGATACGCTATATAGGCATATTAATGCATATTCAGATACGCTATATAGGCATACTGATACATATCCAGATACGCTATATAGGCATACTGATACATATTCAGATACGCTATATAGGCATACTGATGCATATTCAGATACGCTATATAGGCATACTGATGCATATTCAGATACGCTATATTGGCATACTGATGCATATTCAGATACGCTATATAGGCATACTGATGCATATTCAGATACGCTATATAGGCATAGTGATGCATATTCAGATACGCTATATAGGCATACTGATGCATATTCAGATACGCTATATAGGCAGCATACTGATGCATATTCAGATACGCTATATAGGCACACCGATGCATATTCAGATACGCTATATAGGTATATTGATGCATATTCAGATACGCTATATAGGCATACTGATGCATATTCAGACACGCTATATAGGCATACTGATGCATATTCAGATACGCTATATAGGCATACTGATGCATATTCAGACACGCTATATAGGCATACTGATGTATATTCAGATACGCTATATAGGCTGCATACTGATGCATATTCAGATACGCTATATAGGCATACTGATGCATATTCAGATACGCTATATAGGCAGCATACTGATGCATATTCAGATACGCTATATAGGCATACTGATGCATATTTAGATACGCTATATAGGCATACTGATGCATATTCAGATACGCTACATAGGCATACTGATGCATATTCAGATACGCTATATAGGCATACTGATGCATATTCAGATACGCTATATAGGCAGCATACTGATGCATATTCAGATACGCTATATAGGCATACTGATGCATATTCAGATACGCTATATAGGTATACTGATGCATATTCAGATACGCTATATAGGCATACTGATGCATATTCAGATACGCTATATAGGCATACTGATGCATATTCAGATACGCTATATAGGCATACTGATGCATATTCAGATACGCTATATAGGCAGCATACTGATGCATATTCAGATACGTTATATAGGCATACTGATGCATATGCAGATACGTTATATAGGCATACTGATGCATATTCAGATACGCTATATAGGTATACTAATGCATATTCAGATACGCTATATAGGCATATTAATGCATATTCAGATACGCTATATAGGCATACTGATACATATCCAGATACGCTATATAGGCATACTGATGCATATTCAGATACGCTATATAGGCATACTGATGTATATTCAGATACGCTATATAGGCATACTGATGCATATTCAGATACGCTATATTGGCATACTGATGCATATTCAGATACGCTATATTGGCATACTGATGCATATTCAGATACGCTATATAGGCATACTGATGCATATTCAGATACGCTATATAGGCATACTGATGCATATTCAGATACGCTATATAGGCAGCATACTGATGCATATTCAGATACGCTATATAGGCACACTGATGCATATTCAGATACGCTATATAGGTATACTGATGCATATTCAGATACGCTATATAGGCATACTGATGCATATTCAGACACGCTATATAGGCATACTGATGCATATTCAGATACGCTATATAGGCATACTGATGCATATTCAGACACGCTATATAGGCATACTGATGTATATTCAGATACGCTATATAGGCTGCATACTGATGCATATTCAGATACGCTATATAGGCAGCATACTGATGCATATTCAGATACGCTATATAGGCATACTGATGCATATTCAGATACGCTATATAGGCATACTGATGCATATTCAGATACGCTATATAGACATACTGATGCATATTCAGATACGCTATATAGGCATACTGATGCATATTCAGATACGCTATATAGGCATACTGATGCATATTCAGATACGCTATATAGGCAGCATATTGATGCATATTCAGATACGCTATATAGGCATACTGATGCATATTCAGATACGCTATATAGGCATACTGATACATATTCAGATACACTATATAGGCATACTGATGCATATTCAGATACGCTATATAGGCATAATGATGCATATTCAGATACGCTATATATGCATACTGATGTATATTCAGATACGCTATATAGGCATACTGATGCATATTCAGATACGCTATATAGGCATACTAATGCATATTCAGATACGCTATATAGGCATACTGATGCATATTCAGATACGCTATATAGGCATACTGATGCATATTCAGATACGCTATATAGGCATACTGATGCATATGCAGATACGTTATATAGGCATACTGATGCATATTCAGATACGCTATATAGGCATACTGATGCATATTCAGATACGCTATATAGGCATACTGATGCATATTCAGATACGCTATATAGGCATACTGATGCATATTCAGATACGCTATATAGGCAGCATATTGATGCATATTCAGATACGCTATATAGGCATACTGATGCATATTCAGATACGCTATATAGGCATACTGATACATATTCAGATACACTATATAGGCATACTGATGCATATTCAGATACGCTATATAGGCATAATGATGCATATTCAGATACGCTATATATGCATACTGATGTATATTCAGATACGCTATATAGGCATACTGATGCATATGCAGATACGTTATATAGGCATACTGATGCATATTCAGATACGCTATATAGGCATACTGATGCATATTCAGATACGCTATATAGGCATACTGATGCATATTCAGATACGCTATATAGGCATACTGATGCATATTCAGATACGCTATATAGGTATACTAATGCATATTCAGATACGCTATATAGGCATACTGATGCATATTCAGATACGCTATATAGGCATACTGATGCATATTCAGATACGCTATATAGGCAGCATACTGATGCATATTCAGATACGCTATATAGACATACTGATGCATATTCAGATACGCTATATAGACAGCATACTGATGCATATTCAGATACGTTATATAGACAGCATACTGATGCATATTCAGATACGCTATATAGACAGCATACTGATGCATATTCAGATACGCTATATAGGCATACTGATGCATATTCAGATACGCTATATAGACAGCATACTGATGCATATTCAGATACGTTATATAGGCATACTGATGCATATTCAGATACACTATATAGGCATACTAATGCATATTCAGATACGCTATATAGGCATACTGATGCATATGCAGATACGTTATATAGGCATACTGATGCATATTCAGATACGCTATATAGGCATACTGATGCATATTCAGATACGTTATATAGGCATACTGATGCATATGCAGATACGTTATATAGGCATACTGATGCATATTCAGATACGCTATATAGGCATACTAATGCATATTCAGACACGCTATATAGGCATACTGATGCATATTCAGATACGCTATATAGGCATAATACTGATGCATATTCAGATACGCTATATAGGCATACTGATGCATATTCAGATACGTAACTTTGTGATTTACGCTACAAAAAAATATTCAACGACAAATTACCAGAAACAATAATTTGAGTTTGGTTATTCAACTAATTGAAATCACTTTAAAATCGCATGATAATTATTGACATAGCTCCTAAAGCAATATAACACCAGAGACGAGCAACTCTTCCTCAACTGTTTTTGGGCGCATGGGAATTGGGAGGGACCGATAAATCTTGGAGCCCCCACTGTCTGCCAGTGACGCCTCTTTCTAGACACACCACCTGGTTTTTCCGAAACCAGGTGGTGTTTGATGGCTCCATCTCTTATTCATCCGTCCTTGTTGGTTCCGTGGCTGATTTGTCTATCTGGACTTTCCTGCTGAGGTATGCAGTTCCTCGCGTCTGACCAGACCGATGTTGAAGCCGCCGTTCTGCTGTTCCCCCGACTTTCAGCTGCTGATAGCAGATTTTATTCCCGTTGTGCTGGTCAGCTTGTATGCTGGAAGCGTTCACTTCCGGATCCAGAACGTCTAAAACAGTTTGGTTGGTTGGTCGAAAGCCAGGAAGTCTGATAAAATTACAAAACACAACAGATTTCTGGTGCATGAAGAACCTATTTAAAACAGCATTTCCTTGAGAAGTATACTAAGACGTTCTTCAAAATCAGGAACTGTGTCAGTTTTCGGCAGATGTCCAGTCTTTTCGGAAACATGACTGGATGCCCCCTGAACCCGTCCCTCGAAACGTCCATCAACTGCTGCTTCAGTCCCGCTAAATGTTCTCATTTGTCTGAACGGCAGTGTCCGCCATTGCGTCAGCAAAGGCCAGTGCTCGTTCGGTCACGGCGCCTGTGTCCAACGCATGAAACGAACGGTCCGGTGACATTCGAGACCGCTTTGGGTACCGTAGAGCTCTCTGCAGAATAGCAATCTCCTCGTCGCCCGCCCACATCCAAATACAGGCACCGTCGCCGGGTGGCCTCGCAGCCTGCACGGTGTCCCCTGGACCAGGGGCGCTCAGGGCGACCCTGATGCTGCGGTGACCCCTATTTAGGGTCGCTGGAGGTACCCGTTCAGGGTTGTCCTGATACCCGTGGCGGTGACCCTCTTGCCAAGGTCGCTCTGCGGTCAATTCGTTGCATAGGCAGGACAGCCGGACGGATTTCCCACCAACAACGGTGTCGGACGGCGTCCGAGCGTCACTTCAACCCGCTGGAGCCGGATCCGCTGACGTCATCAAAACGTGACGTCACATCCAGGTGCGGCTCAAAGTGCACAGTGTTTGTCATCGGCCAAGGGAGAGCCGTGGGAGGGGCTTCAAAGGTCATCCGGATGCGTCTGGTCTTCCTCGTGAGTTGTTTAGAGCCTGGGAGCGTCTCTGCGATGAACGTGGCGTCATCGGGGAATAATTTGCCCCAGGCAACGTAAACGGCACGTGTGTGCTGTCTTCCCGGAAAGCGACCAACACTGCCAGGTGGGTTCGCGTCTTCTGGCGCTGTTTGCGAGCCTTGAACCTCGGCATTGACCCTTGTAACCTGGGTGACCCCGCGGGACGCGGGCCGGCTCGGGTGTCAAGCTCACCATGCATATTCCATGAACGGTCCGTAGCGCTGCTCATTTGGCATGTGTGGATTTTCCCGAAATTCCCGGGCCAGACATACAGCAAGGGGCAGGCTGGGAATGGCAGACAGACAGACAGCAAGGGGAGGCTGGGAATGGCTGACAGACAGACAGCAAGGGGCAGGCTGGGAATGGCAGACAGACAGACAGCAAGGGGAGGCTGGGAATGGCTGACAGACAGACAGCAAGGGGCAGGCTGGGAATGGCAGACAGACAGACAGCAAGGGGCAGGCTGGGAATGGCAGACAGACAGACAGCAAGGGGCAGGCTGGGAATGGCAGACAGACAGACAGCAAGGGGCAGGCTGGGAATGGCTGACAGACAGACAGCAAGGGGCAGGCTGGGAATGGCAGACAGACAGACAGCAAGGGGAGGCTGGGAATGGCTGACAGACAGACAGCAAGGGGCAGGCTGGGAATGGCAGACAGACAGACAGCAAGGGGCAGGCTGGGAATGGCTGACAGACAGACAGCAAGGGGCAGGCTGGGAATGGCAGACAGACAGACAGCAAGGGGCAGGCTGGGAATGGCAGACAGACATACAGCAAGGGGCGGCTGGGAATGGCTGACAGACAGACAGCAAGGGGCAGGCTGGGAATGACAGACAGACAGACAACAGGGGGCAGGCTGGGAATGGCTGACAGACAGACAGCAAGCGGCAGACTGGGAATGGCAGACAGACAGACAGCAAGCGGCAGACTGGGAATGGCAGACAGACAGACAGCAAGGGGCAGGCTGGGAATGGCTGACAGACAGACAGCAAGCGGCAGACTGGGAATGGCAGACAGACAGACAGCAAGCGGCAGACTGGGAATGGCAGAGTGAGGCAGCATACCACGACATTTCGACAAGTCGAAATAACTCTCATGTCTCACGTTTTGTTCAAAATTGGTCTATAGGGTTATCTTGGGTCTTGAATTCAGCTGTGGCAATACTAGCTCGATCTGACCTCAGGTTTTCGAGTTATAGCCTCGGACATTTTGGCCAGGTCACGCTGCAGAGGCATTTGTGAAGGCCAAAATAGTGCATTTGACATAACCAAATGTCAAAAAGACTTATATGGCTGAATTCGCAATGAAACGGATATTCTATTTTTGCGTGACCTTGAATGACCTTGACCCCGTGACCTCGTGACCTTTTTCGTTGACCTCGTATGACCCGGGGTACACCTCTGATTTCACTTTTTGACTTTGCGAAATACTCGTCAATATATTGCCTAACAACGCAACAAATAAAAAAGGTGCATTTTTCCTCTAATTTCCATATTTTCCGTCGATATACGTGCGTGTTTTCGAATTACCCCCAAGGGGAGGGATAACGGGCGAATATCTGCGAACCTATGGGCCCGAGTTTTTTTTTATAATATATTTCGGAAAACTCAATAAAAAGACATCAAACATACACACATGAACACGAACATTGCATCATCGGTATCTGTGCGGCCCGCCTGGCCAAGCCGGAACGGTGCCCGCGACGTTGGCAAAACCGTCACGGCTTCGGGGAGGTCTGGGGGTTACCGCCCCGGCCGGGGAGAGCTGTGGGGTACCTCCCCGGCGCTCCAGACAGGCCGCAGCCCCCGCCCGGCACTGCCTCGCACGACGTCGCATGGCAGTGCCCCCATCGGCCGGCCGGGCGCGCGACCCGTCAGTCCGTTAGACTGGCGCGCCGCGCGCCCGGCCAACCGACCGGCCCTTGCAAGGGCCGGTCTCAGGTTGGCCCGGTTGGGTAAGGCGGGGGCGCACAAATATGCATACATTGTTTTTTCTTCAGTTGTTTTCCTCTTCAGTTTGTTCAACTAACATGTTCATAATTTACTGGCGAACCTACTGGCGTAACAGTCAACAGCATTTGCAATACGCACACAAACCTCTAAATGTTGCGCGACAGGTGTAAACAGAGTTTGGTGCACACTGTACATAACAATACAACAGCGGCGACAGCGCCGAAACCGCCGGCGGCGCCGGCGGCGGCCGAAACAGCGGGCAGGGACAGTAAAAACGGCGGCAACACAAAACGATCGGGCGAAAAGCGACGGGCGAGTCAGGCCGCCGGATCCAGGCAGCGAGTGCGCCGCCATTGCCATCCGCGACAGCCCTGCCGGCATCTCGCAGCGATCAAGGCACCCGGTAAACATGTGACAGGATTAGGACGAGGATGAGTGGGCAATGTTGACTGAGTGATTAACAAGATGGTGCTATAATGGTTGTGACAATATTTTAGAGACTTTTCCCCATTTTTTCATGCATTTATCTCTCGACTTTTTCCGCATGGCGCATTGTTCTTCCTTCAGGGCTTCTAGTTTAATCAGTGCGTGAAATTGTTGTATGCTTGGGTGATGTCCTTTATATTTTGCTTTGAATATTACTACCTTAGCTATGGTCGTAATCAGTATGTATGGTTCGGTTTCATCTTCAAGAGACGGGAGAAACCACGATTGTACTGTAACATTTATATTTAAGTTATAATTTTTTGTTAAAATATAGCAATATTTCTCTTATATAGTCTTGCACTAAGGCACAGTCCCACAGTATGTGGCAAATGGTTTCATTTGAAGATTTACAAAAAGTACACAGTGGACTTTCCGATTTTCCTATTCGGTACAAAAATGTGTTGGTATTCTTGAAACTATACGGTAATGGAAAGTTTGCAAATAAGTATTTTTTTGTGGAGAGGCGTATATCGCGCATGGTCCCTTCGTTCATATAACCGATGTCTCTACACCATTTACGCTCAAGGGGTGTCTGACATGTGTTTTGTATTTCACTCATTGCGTTAATTCATTCATTGTATGCTAATCGTGAAATGTTTGATTTCCTAGCAAGTAGTGCTATTTTGTATGGTAATATAGGATATGAGGTTTTACAGACAGAGTTAGGGCTCTGAGTGTAATTTGGAATGCTCCTGATTAAGGAGGAGTAGCAAAGAAAAGTCATATTTATGTTGAATAACGTACATAAGGTGTTGCCGTTATGCAGTGATCCAGTCTCGTTACAATATAAGTCGGCAAGGAACCGTAAACCCTTATCGTTCCACTCATTTACATATGGGCCCGAGTTGGGTGGGGTCTTCGCCATTCGATCCGGCGTAGTCCGAAACAGTGCCGTTTTTAGTTTTATCCACTTTGGTGTAATCTATGTGGACCAAATTGGACCAAAACCACCACAAATTGTTGCCGAACGTCATACTCCAAAACTATGAGACACATAGAAGGGTCTTGACCACTCGATCCGGCGTGGTCTAAGACGATGCGGTTTGGAGTTTTATTCATTTTGGTCTAATCTAAGTGGACCAAATTGGACCAAACCACCAAAAATCGTTGCCGAAAACGTCACAATCCAGAACTATGAGATCGATTTGGGCAGGGTCTTCACCATTCGATCAGGCGTAGCCTAAGGTTTTGAGTTGCATTCATTTTGGTTTAATCTAAGTGGACCAAATTCGACCAAAACCGCCAAAAATTGTTGCAGACGACGCCATACTCCGAACCTATGGGACCGATTTGGGCGGGGTCTTCACCATTCGATCCGGCGTGGTCTAAAACGGTGCCATGATAGCCGTTTTCACGAAGGATTTTGCGTTTGGGGAGATTGGAGCGTTTGGGGCGTTTGGGGCGTTTGGGGAGATTGGGGCGATTGGGGCGTTTGGGGTAAATGGGTCTATAGCTTGTAAGAACACGGGGTTTCCTTTTCCCGGAGTTTTTTGGTATCAATCGCAACTTCATGAATTAATGCATTTTTCTTCTTCTGGAAATTCCATTTTAATGGTAACACCATAGTTTACTTAAAATTAAAAATTTCATCTTAAACTACCTCTGGTGATGCCAGATGGCTGTGGCAGTTTGGGGCGTTTGGTGCGACTCCATCTTGCTCGAATCCCGGAAGTGCGGGGTTCGGGAAATGGTCATAATTTGCAACGACATGGTTTTCAGGAATAATAGCTTATTTGAATGAAAACAAGATGAATTAGTCCATTCAAATTTTCAGTCATATTCACTTTTGATAGCAAGGATTAATGATAATTAGCGATTTCGTTTTGATCATTTGTTGTAAGATGACAGGAATGCTGGCTCCGGCTCTGCGCTGGCTCTGCGCAGGCGCCGCCGCCCGGTCACCATGGTGACCACGTGGCTCCGGCGCCAGCCGGCCCGTTACCATTGCGACCGGCCAGCTGGTCGCCTGACGTCACGCTGTGCATGCGCAGAGCCGTGGTATGCGCCCAGCAATGCCTTCCGTTCGATCTAGAGCAGCCATTTTTTTTTGGGGGGGGGGGCGGTTGGCTCAGTTGGTAGAGCGTTGGACTCGGATTCAAAGGGTTCCGGGTTCGAGTCTGGCTACTGGCGCAAGTCATTAGGTTCCCCGCCCCGGGTGGGGGTGGTTCTCCTCCCCACCCGCGGCAGCATATGGCTATAGACCGGACTACAGAGTGGGCGAGAACCCCTCCCCTCCCCCTCAAAGCAGCCATTTTTGAGTTTTCAGTGCCAATGGCTGCAGAAAGCCAGCATCTTTCATGGGTTTATAAGTGCTTTTTCTGAGGTCCTTTCAGCTTTTTATGAGATTCATCAATTATTCAATTAATCAAATCAAGAACATTTGGTGTGATTCGTTGCTTAAATAAATGAGTAAGGATTGTTCCGGTTTTCGGAAACCAACGAAGTTACCGCTCTAAATTGAACGATCTCAGCGAGACGGAGCGACGTTGAATTAAGGTCTGTCTATGTTTTTGACATTTTATTCCATTTGTCATCATAATATTATATTTATTTGACATTAATATCTGCAATTTTGCCCTAAATAACTGTCAATTGCGTATTTTATTTAATCAAAACTGATTATCTAGTGTACTTTTTTGCCTCATTTGGGGGCGTTTTCGGTATATTTTGTCGAAGGAACTAACACAACCCAAAATTGCCAGACTTGCGCAAGAATTTTAATATTCAAAGCAAACTAACGGGAAATATTGCATTGTAAGAGCATATACTTATACATTAATTCATTAAATTGCGATTGATACCAAAAATCAACGGGAAAGCCGTATTAGTACGAGCTATCAACCCATTTACCCCAAACGCCCCAATCGCCCCAATCACCCCAAGCGCAAAATCCTTCGTGGACACGGCTAATGAGTGTTATTAACTTTGGTCCAATCTAGGTGAACCAAAATTCATTTTTTTTTTAAACCCCAACCGCCACAAATCGTTGCCGACGACGTCACGCTCCGAACCTATGAAACCGATTTGAGTTTGGTCTCCACCATTTGATCCGTCGTGGTCCAAAACGATGCAATTATGAGTTTTATCCACTTTGGTTTAATCTAAGTGGACCAAATTGGACCAAAATGCCAAAAATCGTTACAGACGACGTCATGCTCCGAACCTATGGGACCGATTTGAACGGAGTCTTTACCATTCGATCTGGCTTGGTCTAAACGGTGCTTTTTTAGTTTTATCTACTTTGGTTTAATCGAAGTGGACCAAATTGGACCAAAACAGGCAAACATATTTGCAGACGTCATGCTCCGAACCTATGGGACCGATTCGGGCGGGGTCTTCACCTTTTGATGCGTTTTGGACCATGCCAGATGGCTACGTAGTATTGCTAGGCACCCTGAGAATGAGCATAACAAAAATAAAGTCTCTAGCTGCAATGGTAGCTGAGATATCCGCCCGTTACCCCTCCCCCTTGGGGGTAATTCGAAAATACGCACGCATATTGGCGGAAAATATGGAAATTAGAGGAAAAACGCACCTTTTTTACTATTTGTATTGTTAGGCAATATATTGACAAGTATTTTGCGAAGTGAAAATTTTAATTAGAGGTGTACCCGGCGTCACACGAGGTCAACGAAAAAAGGTCACGAGGTCACGGTTTCAAGGTCATTCAAGGTCACGCAAAAAAGACCATAAATATAATCTCTGTTTCATTGCGAATTCAGCCATATAAGTCCTTTTGATATTTAGTTAAGTCAAATGCACTATTTCGGCCTCCAAAAATACCTCTGCAGCGTGACCTTGGCAAAATGCCCGAGGCTATAACTCGAAAACCTGAGGTCAGATCGAGCTAATATTTATACAGCTGAATTCAGGACCTAAGATAACCCTATTGACCAATTTTGAACAAAACGTAAGAGATGAGGATGCAAATTTAAGACAAAATTGTCGAAATGTTGTGGAATGCCCCAGCTGTTAGCAAATTTAGCATCGTCGGGTGCCGCGTGGTTCTGTAGTTGTGTTGTGTAGTTATGTGGTACAGGGTAGGTGTTAAAGATGTTACGCGACAACGGTTCTAAAACTAATCACACGCAATTACAACATTTCTTGCATTTTATTGGCTGAATCCACGCTGGTGATAGAAGCCAATACAATATTGATAAGCTTTCATTAAACGACTCACTTTTAAACCATTACATTCCTAGATAACTATTACATAAATTGGATATCAACTAAGAAGCAACACAAAACTTTAAATAAAGATGTGTGGATAATTGTATGAGTGTAAATCTTATTTATACACTTTTAATACACTTTTGCTGAAGTGCTATTCTCTTCTGGATATTCAGAAGGAGAAATTTCTGAGTAATCAGTGTACAAGTCCGTGTAAATCCGTATACATGGGGCATGCGCCACATAAATGCAATGGCGATACAAACTAATGGAAATAAAGCTGTCGGTCATAGAGACGGTACTTACGAGAATGGCATAACATGTCCATTTTTACACGATTTGTCATTCAAACAACCGTATATATCCTGGAGGCATATATATGCAACGATATATACTTTATTCTGCATGTGCTTCACCGGCATCCTTCTTTGCGTATGATGTACGTTCTTCTGCGTACGCAAAATGTGAATATATTATGCAATATGTGCTCTTTGCGCTATTACGGTGCGATACCAGGGCTGAAGTTATGCCGCCGGTATGTTCAAACTTTGAATTTATCCCCTCCGGAACCAGATAAGCTGCAGCGAAACACTCGCTTCCTCACATTTTAAGTGCGTTTCCTTGTCAAAGCTACCTTAAAATAGCTATCATTTGCATATATCAAGAAGGCGATGGTGGTTTGTATTCAGTGGACAGGTGGTTAAAATGATGTCAGCGCCAATAAAAGGCTCCACTAACGCACCATCATGAATGAACGATGCCACATTTTTTTAAGGGGAAAAACTGCTGCACTCATGCGATGATAGCCTTGGTGTGCCATTGCCTATAGTTGAGTTGCCTATAGTTGAGTTGCCTATAGTTGAGTTGCCTATAGTTGAGTTGCCTATAGTTGAGTTGCCTATAGTTGAGTTGCCTATAGTTGAGTTTTTCTGTCTTCTGCCTGAAGTATTCTAGTCAACTTTATACACAGTCCAACACGTACTCATTCAGATGTAGAAGAGGACCTTAAGGATGCTGCAGGGCAGCGTACTTAATGCTAAATCACCACCCCTTCTACCATACAGCTGAGGCGAGGACGTGGCTGTTGACGCCGGAACGATAGCTAAAGCCCAATTTATGAGTCACTAGACAACATTGCCACCCCAGTCTTGTTTGATTACTGTTCCCAATCCCTCTATGGTGGCTACTCAAAGCAGTAATACGACACAATAAGGTTGATGTGCTTCTGAAGTGAGTGGAAGCATGGCATATGGAAATATAAGTCAATGGAGCTGACAGCAGCGACAAATGAAAGCTACAGCGATATATTTATTAAGCAGCAGATGTCCTGATGATTCTATGCAAGGTCGTGTGTGATGGTTTGTTCTGAGAAACACTAATCGCTCATGCATGCTGCAGTTCATACTCCATCGCAAGATACAACAAGAAGTGCCATAGTGTATGTCTAAACAGACTTGCGATATCCAACATCAGTTTCTTAGTAACGCTCATGGTTTCCTTAAAGGGAATTTTTCACATTTCTGAAAGGTGTCAAATATACGCTGGTTGTAGTGTCGAAAATATGAAGTGTGTGCTGCTGAAAACGATAGTGAAATTTTTATCTCTCGAAAAGTCACTTAACTTTATACAAATTAAGTTTTAAATTTGGAATGATGACGTCATTATTGAACTTTAGAGAGCTATAGAGAAAAAACTTTACGCTGCCAAACATATGGCACAATCGTTTCAAACAATTCTGGAGACTTAAATGCAAACATTGTGGAACTGTGTCTTCTCCCGCACGGAACACAATGAGGAGTGCGAGGTATTGCGATAGCTCAATATTTATTTTACAAAAAAAATAAAATAATAATAAGTGAGACTTCAAGCAGCGTGCAAAAACTTCAACTTGGACCGCAACCTATCGCGTTGGCCGTTGTTTACATCGTATTCGCCAAGGTTCGAGAAATACAGGTCGTCTGACTTCCAGGACCAACAATCTTGAAGTTGCTGTCAGCCAATCAGCGGCGGCATTACCATAGACCCCATTGGGAAAATTCGAAATTCAATTGCTTAAAAACGGATAAGTTTTTGGGAAAAGGACCTTCATAACTTAGACATTATAATAACGGCCAAAGATAATGGCTATCTCAGTTCAGAACCAATACAAAGGTGAAACATTCCCTTTAAATGAAACACTTCCATATAAAGCAAACATAAATAATCCAGAATAATTTAATAAATACAGCACACATTTAAACTGCCTCGCAATGTTCTCTACGGCCGCATATGGAACAATGTAATTTGCATGTTGAACGAGAAAAAAACCTGAAAAAACCGCCAACTTACTCTCAGTGGATTGCCGTACATAAATCGTTGAAACAATCTTCGTTGTTCGTTCGTTGAAGCAATCTTCGTTGTTCGTTCGTTGAAACAATCTTCGTTGTTCGTTCGTTGAAACAATCTTCGTTGTTCGTTCGTTGAAACAATCTTCGTTGTTCGTTCGTTGAAACAATCTTCGTTCTTCGTTCGTTGAAACAATCTTCGTTGTTCGTTCGTTGAAACAATCTTCGTTCTTCGTTCGTTGAAACAATCTTCGTTGTTCGCTCGTTGAAACAATCGCAGTAGCGGGAATGTTTCAACTTCATTGTTAACTTCATCCGGTGTATATAATGATTGGTACTTGATATTTGCATCCGTACAATCTGCTATTCACCAGTTCCTGATACATTCGGAATTTCTGCACGCAAATATTGTAGTAGACAAGGCAAAGAGATGTTCACGAATAAATAGCACGATATGCAATCCACCGCGTCAACATTGCAAAATGCATGCGCCAGCACACCATAGCATGAATGGGTGGATATAAATGAAGATGCAGTGTTTGCATATGACTGGTTGCGGCTCATGTCTGAGATGCGGAGTCACTCGGTGGCGCCCCATGGGTTGCGGGACGATGGTTTGGCCAGTCACCGCAGGTCAAAGTTCCGTGCAGTGCCATCCCTCGCGTCATAGCTCTGCTGCGCACCGGTCAATAGGATCAGTGGTAAGACGATGACTTTCAAAGCAAGTCACTGCGAGCATTATGATTTACCTAAACTGCTGATACAATTTATGTTCTCAGTATGTCTCGGGCCATTTAAGTACACTCCCACAAACATTCCACATACATTCATGCTCATAATATCATCCGTCCATGACGCATGAAGGAAGACACGAGCAGTGACATAGCGAGTTACCCTCATTTAATTATCTCGTCATATCGCAGCTCCGCATTCACTAACCACCCAGGCCCGAAACAACATGCATATACCGGCGAATGTAACGCGTCAGATGCTGTGCCATCCATCTGGCGACCGGCGATCCATCTGCCGACCATCTGTGTACCCCATGCATACCGAGTGTCTGGGTGTAAGAATGCAAGGGGCAAATAATCTGTCCCACTGGGTCAGCCGTCACCCGTGGGCACACTACTGAATACCATCCAGATAAATCGCCCCAGCAGAAAGGGCCCGTGCAAGCGGAGGCCGCAACTGCAAATGCAGCGCGACAAAGTAAAACTTACGAGCCGGGGGAGATGTACTGACGCATCTGATTTCGCCGTGCGAAAACAGTGATAAATATCCGACTTTGGCCGTGTAAATTTACTGAGTCGCCAGTTGTGCTGAGTCGCTGGGTGGCGGAGTTGCCTGCTGCGAGTCGCCCGTTGTGCTGAGTCGCTGGGTGGCGGAGTTGCCTGCTGCGAGTCGCCCGTTGTACTGAGTCGCTGGGTGGCGGAGTTGCCTGCTGCGAGTCGCCCGTTGTACTGAGTCGCTGGGTGGCGGAGTTGCCTGCTGCGAGTCGCCCGTTGTACTGAATCGCTGGGTGACGGAGTTGCCTGCTGCCCGTTGTGCTAAGTCGCTGGGTGGCGGAGTTGCCTGCTGCCCGTTGTGTCGCCCGTTGTGCTGAGTCGCTAGGTGGCGGAGTTGCCTGCTGCCCGTTGTGTCGCCCGTTGTGCTGAGTCGCTGGGTGGCGGAGTTGCCTGCTGCCCGTTGTGTCGCCCGTTGTGCTGAGTCGCTGGGTGGCGGAGTTGCCTGCTGCCCGTTGTGCTGAGTCGCTGGATGGCGGAGTTGCCTGCTGCCCGTTGTGTCGCCCGTTGTACTGAGTCGCTGGATGGCGGAGTTGCCTGCTGCCCGTTGTACTGAGTCGCTGGGTGGCGGAGTTGCCTGCTGCCCGTTGTACTGAGTCGCTGGGTGGCGGAGTTGCCTGCTGCCCGTTGTACTGAGTCGCTGGGTGGCGGAGTTGCCTGCTGCCCGTTGTACTGAGTCGCTGGGTGGCGGAGTTGCCTGCTGCCCGTTGTACTGAGTCGCTGGGTGACGGAGTTGCCTGCTGCCCGTTGTACTGAGTCGCTGGGTGGCGGAGTTGCCTGCTGCCCGTTGTACTGAGTCGCTGGGTGGCGGAGTTGCCTGCTGCCCGTTGTACTGAGTCGCTGGGTGGCGGAGTTGCCTGCTGCCCGTTGTACTGAGTCGCTGGGTGGCGGAGTTGCCTGCTGCCCGTTGTACTGAGTCGCTGGGTGGCGGAGTTGCCTGCTGCCCGTTGTACTGAGTCGCTGGGTGGCGGAGTTGCCTGCTGCCCGTTGTACTGAGTCGCTGGATGGCGGAGTTGCCTGCTGCCCGTTGTACTGAGTCGCTGGGTGGCGGAGTTGCCTGCTGCCCGTTGTACTGAGTCGCTGGGTGGCGGAGTTGCCTGCTGCCCGTTGTACTGAGTCGCTGGGTGGCGGAGTTGCCTGCTGCCCGTTGCACTGAGTCGCTGGGTGGCGGAGTTGCCTGCTGCCCGTTGTACTGAGTCGCTGGGTGGCGGAGTTGCCTGCTGCCCGTTGTACTGAGTCGCTGGGTGGCGGAGTTGCCTGCTGCCCGTTGTACTGAGTCGCTGGGTGGCGGAGTTGCCTGTTGCCCGTTGTACTGAGTCGCTGGGTGGCGGAGTTGCCTGCTGCCCGTTGTACTGAGTCGCTGGGTGGCGGAGTTGCCTGCTGCCCGTTGTACTGAGTCGCTGGGTGGCGGAGTTGCCTGCTGCCCGTTGTACTGAGTCGCTGGGTGGCGGAGTTGCCTGTTGCCCGTTGTACTGAGTCGCTGGGTGGCGGAGTTGCCTGCTGCCCGTTGTACTGAGTCGCTGGGTGGCGGAGTTGCCTGCTGCCCGTTGTTCTGAGTCGCTGGGTGGCGGAGTTGCCTGCTGCCCCGTTGTGTGGTGTCACCCGCAACAATACCCGGTGCAGGATAATTGTCGCTCTATCCCAACAATGCACCCGTCAGAAGCACGCAGGGGCGCAGCCAGGGGGAGGGGGGGGGGGGGGCGGCAAGGGAGGGCAATTGCCCTCCCCTTACGGGTCACAGGGGGCCCCGCCGAGATTGGCCCAGATACCATTTGCATCAGTTAAATGGCTTTCAAAAAGTCACAGAGGAGCCCTAAAACCAGGCAAGGGTCACTCTGGTACATGTCAAGGGCCCCCAGAGACACTGAAGGGCTTTCAAAGCCAGCCCAGGGGGCCTCTTGGGCATGTCCAGGGGCCCATTGAACCCACCGAGGGGCCCAAAAACTGTCCAGGGGCCTCTCGAGCATGTCCAGGGGCCCATTGAGCCCACCCACGGCCCAACAAACCTGCCCAGTGACTTCTCGAGCATGTCCAGGGGCTCATTGAGTATGTTCAGGGGCCTCTCAAGTCTGGCCAGGGGCCCATCATAGTCTGTGTTGGGGCTTCTTGAAACTGCCCAGTGGCCCATTATAGTTTTCCCAGATGCCGATCGAGTCTGTTCAGGGGCCTCTAGAACCTGCCCAGGGGCCATTAGAGCCTGCCCAGGGCCCTCTCGAGCTTGCCCAGGGGCCCATTGAGTCTGTTCAAGGGCCTCTTGAACCTGCCTAGGGGCCATTAGAGTCTATTCAGGGGCCTCTCGAGTTTTCCCAATGGTCCATTGATCATGTTCAGGGGCTATTAGAGTCTGCTCAGGGGCCTCTCGGCTTGCCAAGGGGCCATTGAGTCTGTCCATGGCCCTCCCGAGCTTATCCAGAGGGTCATTGAGTCTGTGAACGGGGCCCTCAACCCTGCCCAGGGGTTGCTAGCCGTCGCCTGGAGCGCCTGCTATAGCTGGAGCGCCTGCTAGCCGTGGTCGTCGCGGTCGTAATGAGCGGTAATATGCTGTACTCTGACCCACCTGGTGCAATGTTTTATTGGGTTTAAAATAGTAATGTGAAAAGTCTAATGCGTTTTTGAATTCGGGGGGGGGGGGGCGGTGGTAGTACACAATTTGACCATTTTCCTCTCAGGAGAGTGTGTGCTGCAATATTTGTCAGCCAGGGGCATCGCCGACGGGAGGGTCGTAGGGGGAGGTCTGGGCAACCTCCCCCACTTTTAGAAGGCGGGGGAGAGGGAGGAGTCGACCCCTCCCCCCACACTTTTTGCAGGAAAAAGTAACAATTTATCGTACAAATTGCCTTTGCAGTGCAGTCAAAATCCAGCTGTCAAAACCTGGAAAATGTCGCGCCGCTTCGCGGCATGACACAAATTTCGCAGTTGCTTATACACATTTGGAAAATGGGAAAAATAATTTCATGAAGTGTCTGGCAGAGGCTCTCCTTGGCAGTAATTGCTGGCCCCAGGGCCTATTCCCTTCATAAAATATTCACTTTTAAGTTTCAAGCCGGCTACATGTTTAGCTAGTTTGCCGAGTTCCGAAAAAAGCGACGCGAACGCAAAGACGAGGAGATCGGCACCCGGAAGCTGCTCCAGCGGTGCACAATTTGCTGGACCGAAGAGCTAATAATGGAAACATGCCAGAACCATCTCCCCAAGCCATCTCACCTGACGGTCTAGTTTCAATATTAACATTTCGTTTTCCAGGACCTAAAATTAACATTTTCACGCCGCTTCGCGGCGTCACATCGGTAGTCATCGTCATAACGAAGTCGTAGTCATCGTCATCGGTTCGTCGTAATGCTGAATTGAATGAATAGCATTTTTAGCTTACTATCCTCTACAAGGCCCACCGCCTATATTTCTGGGTTTTATCAGGCAAAACCGTAGAAATTTCGCGCCGCTTCGCGGCGCCAACTAACAAGTACATACCTACCTACTACCAGTAAGGCGACGTAATTGATGTTGAACGAGCTAGCGCGATCGAAATGTATGGTGAATTTCATCTCGATCGGGCAAGTAGTTTCTAAGATACAAAAAATGGTGAACACGTGCGCACGTGCAGAGGCACCCCACCCCCGACGTGTGGAAAGGCGGCGGCTGAGAGGTCCCTAACCACACACCAAATTAGAACACAATCGGCTCAGCCATTCCTGAGATATATGATAGGGGTGAGCACCTGCGCACGTGCAGAGGCACTCCACCCCTGACTTGTGGAAAGGCAACGGCTGAGAGGTCCCTAACCACGAATCCAAGGGTTCCGGGTTCGAGTCTGGCTACTGGCGCAAGTCATTCGGTTCCCCGCCCCGGAAGGGAGCGGTTCTCCTCCCCACCCGCGGCGGCATATAGCTATAGGCTGGACTACGGGGTGGGCGAGAACAACCCCCCCCCAAAAAAAAATCCCTTACCACACACCAAATTAGAACGCGATCGGTTCAGCCGTTCCTGAGATATAAAATAGGGGTGTGCACGTGCGCACGTGCAGAGGCACCCCACCCCTGACTTGTGAAAAATTGGCGGCTGAGGGGTCCCTAACCACACACCAAATTTGCACACAATCGGCTCAGCCGTTGCAGAGTTTTTGCGAGAAAAAAAAAACACTTTTCAGCACCCCCCACGCAGCACGCTCCACGCGCGGTGGGGTAGTCATCCACATGAGTCGGTACTGGTCTCAAACAGGGTAGGTTGGATGGGGCTGCTCAGCAAAGAAGTCAGCTTGTCAATTGGATGTGTAGTTGCAGAGATATGAGCTTCTCAAAAGCGTCGCCACGGGTCGGGCCGGGCCGGGCCGGGCTGGGCCGCTCATATTCAGATTTTCCCCATATACCACGGAAAGACGAGCGAGCGCTTCGCGCTCGCTCATAATAACATGAAAATCCACATACAAAATGATGCAAAGGCTTAAATACACGTATCAAAATGGGGGTACATTTTTTCGTCATTTCAGCCGTCCCCACACTCAAAAGCCGACCCCCACCTGTTGTCAACTAAGATAGGTTTTCTCTCAGCTGTACGTAACAATACAAATCAGTAATGCGCTCAGTACAATGCCTTCTGAGGGTCCTGGTCCAATCCAGCTCATTAAAAGTAGACGAAGAAAAATTGTTAAAAAGGGGGCCTCACAAAATAAAGTGGCGGAAATCCGTAGAGTTTTTCATATCCAGGGGTATTTGTTTGGGGGTGGGGGGCCTCTCCCAAGGGCTTGCCCCCTTTCTGAAGGTCTGGCTGCGCCCCTGGCAGCACGGGACCTGGCGATCATCCCTCGAGTCTGATGTTCACCGGTACAGTATATATATCAGTGTAAGGCGTGGCGCAACAGTACAGCCTAAGGATTTGACAACAGGATGCGTATGGTCATTTAGACGAAGACAGCATCGTCCGATTGCTTGTCGCTCTTAATCACTGATGCACTGATCAAGTTCAAGATCACTGGTTATTCAAGACAAGTGGTGACCGACCATCCTCGAGCCTCGCCGCCGTACTCCCTGGCCCTGCTACCTGCCACGGGGTCATGACCTCTCACCCGCGTGATCCGTGTGACCCGTGTGACCCGTGGTACCCGTGCACCGTCGAGCATCGCACGGCCCTCGGCCTTCTGGAGACCCACCGCGCCGGCTCCGACGCCGCAGCTCCACTGGTTAATTGGTTCATGCCGCCACGCGCCAGAAGACCCTCACGCACCGCGACAGAGAGGCAGGCTTTCGTGACAGAGAGGCACGAGTCACGCACGGGGTGGCCGGCACCGCCGTCTGTCTTACGGTAACGAGACCTTGACGAGGGCTAACTGACGTATTGATAATTAATGTGACATGTGCATGGATGTGATAGTTTAGTGGGGTTTTAGAGCGCTAACGAATCGAGTAGCAAATAAGTAATAGAGTGGAACTTATAAAGAGTTCACCTTCTTAAGAAATTATATTTTGAAAATCATTTCAGAAATATTTCAATAACCCAAGCCAAAAGCCATCAAAGCTAGTGATTCATTTTGCAGTATGAACTTGTGACTGGTCGTTCGACTAGCCAACAGTGACAGTGTTTGCCACTGTTTATGATTACGGATTGCATACCAATTGCTCAATGTGGAATGGAACAACCTGCAATTGCAATATGAATTATCGACACGCTTGCACATTTCTAATGAATATGCATGGTGCACTGGACGAAGTATTCACAATTTCCAACATCATTTACAGCATGCCTATATTCTTCATTGACTCTGAACGACGCATCGTACAAGTTACCATCTTAACACGCGCCCTGGAGGGGGGGGGGGGCGAAATCCGCCCACCCCTCCGGTTTTTCGAGGATAGCGCAAAAACGGCGGCACGCAGCGCCGCCCTTTTTTTGTATACCTGTTAAGAAATGAACTTCCCGCATTATGTAGAATTCTTGGCCTCAGGTCATCTCAGGTCAGGTCACCAGACCAGGTCACGTGATGACCTCAACTCCAAAACGTTTGCAGTAGTACCACAGCCACAGTTTTACGCCGATCGGTTTCAATCTTGCAGGACTTCATAAGGTCATAGATACCAACAATTTGTTAATCTCGGATTTCTAATATCGGTGACCTAAGGTCAGGCCAATTTTGTGACCGCCAACACGGTTTTATCAATAACTATCGACATAATGAAGATAGAGAAGAGAAAACGGTACCAATATGTTTGTCTCGTCGAGACACGTCTCCCAATTTGCAACATGACCAACTTGGGTCACCACTTGACCTTGACCTGAGGTCAAATTTATCAGTTGACCTAACCCGGTCACCATGAATAAGATTCAAAGCGCCTTGACAAGACACACGCGATGGCGTAAACATTATTGCTTTATCTTTATTAGATAAAAAGGTTATTTGGGGAAAACAGCTTTGAAAACAAAATCACCTTTTTGACATTCGATGACCTCTGGAGCCTAAACTGTTGACCTGAGCTCAAATCTGAGGACACCTATGTCGATTTAATTTTTCAATGACTTTCGATTGCTTTTTTCCGTTTGCTGCTAACTATCATAGTTCCCGAGATATTTGGGGGTGTTCGAACCGAAGTCTTGAAAACTTGAAAATCTGGCCCTTGATGACCTCTGGTGACCTCAATATTGACCTGAAAAAATATTAACGAAATACTCTCGAAAGAACTTGTCTCGAGCTATCTAACGTCGTTTTCCGCTTGTCGCTATGTTGCGTGGTTTTCGAGATCATAGGGGGGGGGGGGGGGGGGGCGAAATCCGCCCCCCCCCTCCAGGGCGTGTAATTATCAGAGGCCCTCCAGGGCGCGTGTTAATGTGGTTACAAGTGAAGTGTCCCGTCACTTTACTGTTGACATATCCGGCCTCAGAGGGTGTCGGAGCACAGCGCAATCAAATTGGACACGATGTTACCGTGTGAACTGTGACAGCACTGCAGGCAGACCACCAGCTCGTGGCACGGACACTTACAGTCCACCATGGCACTCACCAAATGACGAAACGGCGCCGCATTCATAAATAACGTCATTACAGTGATGTCGCCAGCAGCAAAGGAAATGCCGATTGTTTTCTTCATTACAAATTCATAGGGCATTCAGAAAAGGCGCGAAGAACAGAGCTATGTTAGATATATGAAGTTTGCAGTAATTTTATGTTTGAAAACAAATATTCGTCCGCTAAACGAGCATTGTCAATCATGGCTGGCTGAAGTCGATTCTTTGTCCAACTACTGCGCATGCGCACTTCTACATGAAGTATAAATCCTTTTCCGCTAAATAATACTTATTGACAAATTCTTTACATTCTCAGCGACACTCTTGGCGCAGGTGCCTTGTCCACCCTCTGAGCAGACATTGAGCCCAGTCATTGAGCCTTCATACCTCGCGCGATACATACCTCATACCTCGCGCGATACACACCTCATACCTTGCGCGATACATACCTCATTCCTCGCGCGATACATACCTCATTCCTCGCGCGATACATACCTCATACCTCGCGTGATACATACCTCATACCTCGCGCGATACATACCTCATACCTCGCGCGATACATACCTCATACCTCGCGCGATACATACCTCATACCTCGGGCTTACATACCTCATACCTCGCGCGATACATACCTCATACCTCGCGCGATACATACCTCATACCTCACGCGATACATACCTCATACCTCGCGCGATACATACCTCATACCTCGTGCGATACATACCTCATACCTCGCGCGATATATACCTCATACCTCGCGCGATGCATACCTCATACCTCGGGCGATACATACCTCATACCTCGCGCGATACATACCTCATACCTCGCGCGATACATACCTCATACCTCGCGCGATACATACCTCACACCTCGCGCGATGCATACTTCATACCTCGCGCGATACATACCTTATACCTCGCGCGATACATACCTCATACCTCGGGCGATACATACCTCATACCTCGCGCGATACATACCTCATACCTCGCTCGATACATACCTCATACCTCGCGCGATACATACCTCATTCCTCGCGTGATACATACCTCATACCTCGCGCGATACATACCTCATACCTCGCGCGATACATACCTCATACCTCGCGCGATACATACCTCATACCTCGCGCGATACATACCTCATACCTCGTGCGATACATACCTCATACCTCGCGCGATACATACCTCATACCTCGCGCGATACATACCTCATACCTCGCGCGATACATACCTCATACCTCGGGCGATACATACCTCATACCTCGCGCGATACATACCTCATACCTCGCGCGATACATACCTCATACCTCGCGCGATACATACCTCATACCTCGCGCGATACATACCTCATACCTCGGGCGATACATACCTCATACCTCGCGCGATACATACGTCATACTTCGCGCGATACATACCTCATACCTTGCGCGATACCTACCTCATACCTCGCGCGATACATACCTCATACCTCGTGCGATACATACCTCACACCTCGCGCGATATATACCTCATACCTCGCGCGATACATACCTCATACCTCGGGCGATGTATACCTCATACCTCGCGCGATACATACCTCATACCTCGCGCGATACATACCTCATACCTCGCGCGATACATACTTCATACTTCGCGCGATACATACCTCATACCTCGGGCGATACATACTTCATACCTCGCGCGATACATACCTCATACCTCGCGCGATACATACCTCATACCTCGCGCGATACATACCTCATACATCGCGCGATACATACCTCATACCTCGCGCGATACATATCTCATACCTCGCGCGATACATACCTCATACCTCGGGCGATACATACCTTATACCTCGCGCGATGCATACCTCATACCTCGCACGATACATACCTCATACCTCGCGCGATGTATACCTCATACCTCGCGCGATACATACATCATACCTAGCGCGATACATACCTCATACCTTGCGCGATATATACCTCATACCTCGCGCGATACATACCTCATCCCTCGCACGATACATACCTCATACCTCGCGCGATACATACCTCATACCTCGCGCGATACATACCTCATACCTCGTGCGATACATACCTCATCCCTCGCACGATACATAACTCATACCTTGCGCGATATATACCTCATACCTCGCGCGATACATACCTCATACCTCGCGCGATACATACCTCATACATCGCGCGATACATACCTCATACCTCGCGCGATACATATCTCATACCTCGCGCGATACATACCTCATACCTCGGGCGATACATACCTTATACCTCGCGCGATGCATACCTCATACCTCGCACGATACATACCTCATACCTCGCGCGATGTATACCTCATACCTCGCGCGATACATACATCATACCTAGCGCGATACATACCTCATACCTCGCGCGATACATACCTCATACCTTGCGCGATATATACCTCATACCTCGCGCGATACATACCTCATCCCTCGCACGATACATACCTCATACCTCGCGCGATACATACCTCATACCTCGCGCGATACATACCTCATACCTCGTGCGATACATACCTCATCCCTCGCACGATACATAACTCATACCTTGCGCGATATATGCCTCATACCTCGCGCGATACATACCTCATCCCTCGCACGATACATACCTCATACCTCGCGCGATACATACCTCATACCTCGCGCGATACATACCTCATACCTCGCGCGATACATACCTCATACCTCGGGCGATACATACCTCATACCTCGCGCGATACATACCTCATACCTCGCGCGATACATACCTCATCCCTCGCACGATACATACCTCATACCTCGCGTGATACCACCGCGTGACTGTTGAAAATGCCGTCGGGTCTGATGTCTGGGTACGATGGCTGCACAGTCGTATCAAGTCGCCGGTAACACACCTGTAGCCGGAGTGCTTATCAAGTCGCCAGTACCACACCTGTAGCCGGGGGGTGCTTATCAAGTCGCCGGTAGCCCACCTGTAGCCGGGGGGTGTTTATCAAGTCGCCAGTACCACACCTGTAGCCGGGGGTGCTTATCAAGTCGCCAGTACCACACCTGCAGCCGGGGGTGTTTATCAAGTCGCCGGTAACACACCTGTAGCCGGGGGTTGCTTATCAAGTCGCCGGTAACACACCTGTAGCCGGAGTGCTTATCAAGTCGCCGGTAGCCCACCTGTAGCCGGGGGTGCTTATCAAGTCGCCGGTAACACACCTGTAGCCGGGGGGTGCTTATCAAGTCGCCAGTGACACACCTGTAGCCGGGGGGTGCTTATCAAGTCGCCAGTACCACACCTGTAGCCGGGGGGTGCTTATCAAGTCGCCGGTAACACACCTGTAGCCGGGGGGAGGGTGCTTATCAAGTCGCCGGTAACACACCTGTAGCCGGAGTGCTTATCAAGTCGCCAGTACCACACCTGTAGCCGGGGGGTGCTTATCAAGTCGCCGGTAGCCCACCTGTAGCCGGGGGGTGTTTATCAAGTCGCCAGTACCACACCTGTAGCCGGGGGTGCTTATCAAGTCGCCAGTACCACACCTGCAGCCGGGGGTGTTTATCAAGTCGCCGGTAACACACCTGTAGCCGGGGGTTGCTTATCAAGTCGCCGGTAACACACCTGTAGCCGGAGTGCTTATCAAGTCGCCGGTAGCCCACCTGTAGCCGGGGGTGCTTATCAAGTCGCCGGTAACACACCTGTAGCCGGGGGGTGCTTATCAAGTCGCCAGTGACACACCTGTAGCCGGGGGGTGCTTATCAAGTCGCCAGTACCACACCTGTAGCCGGGGGGTGCTTATCAAGTCGCCGGTAACACACCTGTAGCCGGGGGGAGGGTGCTTATCAAGTCGCCGGTAACACACCTGTAGCCGGAGTGCTTATCAAGTCGCCAGTACCACACCTGTAGCCGGGGGGTGCTTATCAAGTCGCCGGTAGCCCACCTGTAGCCGGGGGGTGTTTATCAAGTCGCCAGTACCACACCTGTAGCCGGGGGTGCTTATCAAGTCGCCAGTACCACACCTGTAGCCGGGGGTGTTTATCAAGTCGCCGGTAACACACCTGTAGCCGGGGGTTGCTTATCAAGTCGCCGGTAACACACCTGTAGCCGGAGTGCTTATCAAGTCGCCGGTAGCCCACCTGTAGCCGGGGGTGCTTATCAAGTCGCCGGTAACACACCTGTAGCCGGGGGGTGCTTATCAAGTCGCCAGTGACACACCTGTAGCCGGGGGGTGCTTATCAAGTCGCCAGTACCACACCTGTAGCCGGGGGGTGCTTATCAAGTCGCCGGTAACACACCTGTAGCCGGGGGGAGGGTGCTTATCAAGTCGCTGGTAACACACCTGTAGCCGGGGGTGCTTATCAAGTAGCCGGTAGCACACCTGTAGCCGGAGTGTTTATCAAGTCGCCAGTACCACACCTGTAGCCGGGGGTGCTTATCAAGTCGCCGGTAACACACCTGTAGCCGGGGGGGGAGGGTGCTTATCAAGTCGCTGGTAACACACCTGTAGCCGGGGGTGCTTATCAAGTCGCCGGTAACACACCTGTAGCCGGAGTGTTTATCAAGTCGCCAGTACCACACCTGTAGCCGGGGGGTGCTTATCAAGTCGCCGGTAACACACCTGTAGCCGGGGGGGAGGGTGCTTATCAAGTCGCTGGTAACACACCTGTAGCCGGGGGTGCTTATCAAGTAGCCGGTAGCACACCTGTAGCCGGGGGTGCTTATGAATGTACACCGCGGGTGGCCATACCGCTTATCAATGTACACCGCGGGTGGCTATACCGCTTATCAATGTACACCGCGGGTGGCCATACCGCCATACCGCGGGTGGCCATACCGCTTATCAATGTACACCGCGGGTGGCCATACCGCCATACCGCGGGTGGCCATACCGCTTGCCAGAAGCCGCCTTGTGCGCTTCAGATGTTATCTACCGAGGTGCATTCACCTAAAGATGGACGTATTACCGGTGAGATGAACTAACTGCCAATTTAGGTTACCAAATTAATTATTTCGTCTAGGCAAAGCTGAAATCTCAACAGACGCCAGCATTCTGCGAGATGCCTGATTGCATATGGAGAAGAAAAACCACGTATGCCGTTATAATTGACAGGTTTTGTTCTCGTAACAAAGGTAAGGCCGAGGTACAAAGACATTAAGAGCAAAGTTCAGATCGTGTGTTGTCATGAGGTCATTAAAACCTCACCGAAAGCATCTTGCTCCAATTAGAACACGAATGATGGTCAAAGGCGGCCGCACACTAGGCCATTCGGCCGCGATGTCGCGGCGTTTTTCTGCGAAGTTGCCGCGATTTTCCGCTAATGCGACGGCCGAAATTCGCAAATCGCGTATCTGAACACACTTCATTCGGTGGAGTCGCGTTTCGGCAGCGTTTCGCGGCGAAAAAAACTGAGCGTGCTCAGCTTTTCCGCGACAGAATCGCTGAACTAGGGGAACAAATTGTGCACAGCATGTTCTTGCCGCTATGCAATTTATGACTTGTAAGTTTCGTGGTTGCTAATTTATATTTTCGTGGAAAAATTAACATAAATATCTCGAGTAGGGAGACTGCCTGTAGGCTGAAGGGGTGTCATGGCCGCGATGTCACCGCGACTTTCCGCCACGGAAAGTCGCGGCGACGCCGCAGCCGAATAGCCTAGTGTGCGGCCCCTTTAGGCAGTGGATGTCATAATAAACCTATTGTCCCAAACTGTCGCAAGAGTTCGGCATTAATTCTGCGAATTGGTCTTGATTCACACAGCGGTACTAGTGCAATGTCATTATCGACGCCAGTGTTAGGCGAATCGGAGTGTTCACAACAGGAGGGGATTAGCCATTCATATATTTTGTAATAGATAAGAAAACAGCCACTCGCATGAACGTGCATTTCGACACGGCTTTCGTGCAGTAGTTTTCACCTCGATGATTTGATGCAGCCTGATGTCCATACTATTCTGTAGAATAAATAATACGATCTATCTACCCAAGCTATGGTGTTATCTTGAATTTCTTAGCGCTTGTGCGAGGAACATGTGGACAGATTAATATGCAAATTGTATGACCCTTCCTCAAAATTAAAATGAAAAAGTTCCAAATTAGACTTTATTGATGTTTCGATCACAGATCTTCATCAGAATGAATTAGCTAAAACAATAAGAATACAAGTTGTTTTATGCTGCAGATTGTTTCCCGCGTTTTTTCGCTATTCGCGCGACATGTGGGTGTGGTGGGTGTTTTGTTGGGTGGGTGTGGAGTCGTAAAGCCTTCTTGGAAAGAAGACGAGCAAGTTTGAAGAATGAGGTTTCTTCATTCTTGGTAGGTGAGACTTTGGCTGATCTTGCTCGTACATGCAATTCAATCTTTGATATCACTATCCGTGAGAATCGTCCACGTCTAATCAACAAGTTCAATAGACGCCGTCAGGTCAAGCTTGATAGTATTGTGGCGGCTAGCAATGCTGCTAGTCACGTCACTGACTAGCTATTCACGTCACTGTTCAGTGACGTGACTGCGGCGACAGCCGACAGCAGGAACCGGTCGAACAGTAAGGTCAACAATTTATCCTAGACGCTTCCCATGTTAGACATTCTATCGAAAGGACCGAACTTTGCAGTTACGCAATCTATATCCAAAAACGTACTGCTGGAATTGGAAAAGGGCGTAGAAAGATTGGCCTACGCTAAACGCTGGAAGGATGCCATTTTCCGTCGGAAGGGAAGCAGAGTCTCAGATCAAGCAACCAATGTTGGGGAGCCGGCCAGCGATGAAGAAGCCCGACAACATCACGATCTTCTACGCGAACGGACGACGATGCAGCGGGACAGCAGCAGGAGGACGCGGGACAGGAGCAGCAGAAGTCGGCAGCCAGCCACAGCGGCATGGCACGAAAGGAGGAAGCGCAGCCGGTGCAAGAAGCACACAGCGGTGAGAGACACTGAGTGATGGCGACACTGCAAGACGGCAGCGGGACAGCAGCGACCTGGTCGACGGAGACGAACGCCAAACACACCGAGGTAGTGTCCCTAGTTTGAATTTTAGGTTTCCCGATACCAGTAAAAGATTCCTGCCTCCTTCAATTGTAGACACTGAACGTACTCTACACAAACTTAACACAAATCACAAAACGGCTAAGTGTAACGTAACACGTGATGAGTGAGATTTTGTTAAAAATATGGGTGAAAATGATAACGTCATAGTGAAACAAAGCGACAAATGTAAGGGTTTTGTTCTTTTAGATAAGAAAGACTATAAGGGTAAGGTCGAGACAATTTTGAATGATCCCTATAAGTACGATAAACTTAACAAAAATCCTGTCCCGCAGGTAGAGGCTAAAACCAAACAAGTGTTCAAATCTGTTACAAAGAACACATCTCCTGATAGAACGGTAGAAGAATTAACGCCAATTAACAGTAGGACGCCGTTTTTTACGGCTTACCAAAAGACCATAAGCCAGATGTCCCTTTGCGCCCTGTCGTTTTGGCTTCGGGCGGACCCACGGAAAACACCGCTTGCCTCCTGGAAAAGATACTAAAGCAGCTTCTGACATTCATCCCCACCCACCTCTGGGATACAAAGGATTTCCTCACACGAGCAGCGGACCACGGTCGGTCTCAGCCACTTTCAGAAGGGGCTGTTTTCTTCAGCATAGATGCGGTGAACCTTTATGGAAGCATACCAGCAGCAGAAGCGATATATGCCGCTAAAGAAAAACTAGAAGCGCATGGCCAGGACATATATACATTTGGACTTACCTATACGGACATTTGCACTCTTTTGGATCAGTGCCTGCATGCTAACGTTTTCTCGCTTGGGGATGGGTTCTATCGACAGAAACTAGGCATAGCTATGGGAAACCCATCCGCTCCACCACTAGCTATCATTTTTCTGGACAGGTTTGAGCAACAGGCGTTGGCCAATGCAGTGCAGAAATCGGACTTTCTTGTCAGGTACATAGATGACTATGCTGGTATTTGGACACATGGGGAGCAGGCGCTTCTGGACTTCCTTCACTATCTAAACAGCCTACACCCGAACCTTGAATTTACCCTGGCTCACTCCAAAGAAGACAAAGTTTGTTTTTTCTTGGACACTCTAGTTTCCATCACCACACTCGGTACGGGTCAAACGAAACTGGAGACGGAATTGTACATCAAACCGACAAATTCAGGGATCGTCCTGCATGCGTGCTCAGCACACCCTACATCAACCAAACACAACATGGTCAAGATTTAGTCAGTCATTGATGAATATGTTCCATAGAGCGATTAACAATTTATAGCAAAGAGAAAGAGGTTTCTAGTGTAGAGTAAAATTCGAACTTTTCTTTTAGGGAATGGTTATTCACCTAAACTACTAAAAAGACTCTTGCAGGAAGTTCACTTTGCTAGAGCGAGAAAAACAGGCAAAAACGGACGGTGGGAGAAGATGGGTTCTTGACTTTACCGTACATTGATGGAAGTTTACTCTGCAAAGTAAAAAGCGTTGTAAAAAGATCGAGATTAAACATGAGGTTAGCTTGGAGAATTGAAAACAAGTTAAAGAACCATTTAGTGCACTCTGCTTTTACCCAGCCTCTCTGTCCAGCAGGGGCAAAAGGTGTGATTTATGTAAGCCCGATTTCCGTGGACAATGCACTCAAAAGAATGCCGTATATATGCTGAAGTGTAAACTCTGCGGTATGAATGACGGGGAAATGGAGTATATAGGAGAAACTAAACGCCCGTTACGGCTGAGGTACAATGAGCATGTCCGTGACATGATTACGAGCGAGCGCTTCGCGCTCGCTCGTCCTTCCGTGGTGTATGGGAAAAATCTGATTACGAGCGGCCCGGCCTGGCCCGACCCGGCCTGGCCCGTGGCGACACTTTTGAGAAGCTCATATCTCTGCAACCGCACGTCCGATTGACAAGCGGACTTCTTTGCTTAGTAGCCCCATCTAACCTACCATGTTTGAGACCAGTGCCGACGCATGTGGGTGACTACCACTACGCGTGGCGTGTGCCGCGTGAGGGGTGTTGGCAAGTATTTTCTCGCAATAACTCCGCAACGGCTGGGCAGATTATGAGCAAATTTCGTATGTGGTTAGGGACCCCACAGCCGCCACTTTCACACAACTCAGGGTGGGGTGACTGCACGTGCGTACGCGTAAACCCCTATTCTATATTTCAGGAACGGCTGAGTCGATTGTTTTAAAATTTGGTGTGTGTGGTTAGGGACCTCTCATCCGCCAGTTTCCCACAAGTCAGGGGTGGGTGCCTCTGCACGTGCGCACGTGCACACCCCTATTCTGTATCTCAGGAACGGTTGAGCCGATTGTGTTCATATGTGATGTGTGGTTAGGGGCCTCTCAGCCACCGCCTTTCCACAAGTCAGGGGTGGGGTGGCTTTGCACGTGTGCACGTGCACACCCCTATGCTATATCTCAGGAACGGCGGAGCCGATTGTGTTCAAATTCGGTGTGTGGTTAGGGACCTCTCAGCCGCCTCTGTCCCACAAGACAGTGGTGGGGTGCCTCTGCACGTGCGTACGTCCGTACGTCCGCACCCTTTGTTGTATCTCGGAAACTACTTGCCCGATCGAGTTGAAATTCACCATAGATTTCCTTCGCGCTCGCTCGTTCATCGCCAACTACGGCGCCTTACTGGTGTATTTATTTAGGCAGCAATATATCTAAACGCGTGTGCGATATAGGATGACGGTATGTTTTTTTTTTGTCTTGTTAACCCTATTCCCTGCCAGAATTACGTTAACCTGCGGGGGAGGGGGGGGGGGGCAGATTCTGCCCCCCCCAGAGATCTCAAGAACCGCTCGGTCGATTTCATTGGAGAAAACGCCATTCGATTCGTCATGACAAGGTCTCTCTTTTAGGACTCCGAAATTTTCGTGTTGTTAAAAAATGGGGGCAGGGGGCAAAAAATACGAAAATTGTGGGTGCTTTTTCAAAGGTCATTACGGCCATGTGGCTCGACAGATGTTCATGCTCCAAACGTTTTTGAGCTTCAAATGTACTGATATTTAATATATAAAAAGACTAAAAACAAAATAAAAATAATAGGAGTATTTAGGGAATGTAAAATGGGGGGATTCTCTGAAGAAGAAAACATATGTGCAGTTCGTGATTGTTTGGGACGACATGAACGTCACATGTGGGCATTATATGCTGTAATTTGTTAATTTTGATATATTGCGCATAGACGGATCCAGGAAAGAAACAGGGGGAGGGGAGCATCATGCGCTTAACGCTTTTATCATCTTACTAATTTGAAGTTGGGCCTAATTTGAGGGTGGATATCGCCTCCCATTTTCTTATCCTGAGTGCGCCTCTGCCCAAAAAAATATGTACAATCCCAGTATCTATGATGCATATTACATTACAATTGTTTCTGACGCATTTATTGCACTGGAAACCACGAAGGATGTATGCGACGCAAAACCGCCTTCGTAACACCCTCCCCAAACCAGGAGCCTGGAACCGCCTCTTCTGGACCGATTTTTTTCACAATTTTTCAACAACACGCGTCATTAAATTTTTAGAAAAGTCACAAAGTTTCAGGACGTAAGGCCTAACAGTTTAGAAGCGGCAAGTGAAAAACCACTGGGAAGGGCAGAATCTGCCCCCGCAGGGAATAGGGTTAAATGTTAACTTGTTGCTGTTTATGTACGTATTTCTTGGTACATGTACATGGATGCTAATATGTGGGTGGGTGTATATTTATATTCATATAGAGTGATGTTTATATGTACGTTTGTGTGCAAGGTTACACAGGTAGTTGCATTTACGTAAGGTAGTTTTGCATTTAATTTGCTGTTATCGTTATACTCGTAGGGCATTAGGGCATTTCATAAAAATTGTTTGTTTATCTTTTGAACGGTTGTGCCTGTAGGAATAGATTTCGCGCGAGAAATGTCGCGCGAATAGTGAGAAAAAAACTCGGAAACAATCTGCAGCATAAAACAACTTGTATTCTTATTGTTTTAGCAAATTAATTCTGATGAAGATCTGTTACCTCGTTTCCATGGGCCTCAAGTTAATTCTAATTAAGCCGCTAATTAGAATTGAGGTTTTAATTCGAATTATCTGCCCATGAAAACAGCAGTTATTCAGTTTTAATTCGAATTAGCTAATTATAATTAAGACCATCTTCCGCGCTGAATTAGCGTGATAATTTGAATTAAGTGCCTCGTTTTTATGTTATTTTACCGTCTGACCGCCAGAAGATGTCTGAGATATGACGCACGAGCCACGAATCTTCATAAGATAAGCTTCATAAGGCGTTACCTGTTTCTTGGTTTCGTTTTGTTGTTCCATTTCATTCTGTTGGAGAAGCGCTTTAACTTAAAGGAAGTAGTTCACCTTCAACATGGGTTTTGAACTGAAATAGCAGTTTTGTAGCCCGTGTTGAGAAATCCTTATCTGACATTTTTCTTGGCTGAAAAGACTCTCCAGCCGAAGATATTTGACTTTTTGGCGAAGGAATACGGCGCATATATGATGTACCGTACCGTCTGAAAGTGCCAGCACTGCCATGGAGCATGCGCAGACCAATAACGCACACCATAAAATTAATAATTTACAACCTTCTGTCCTGAATTGGCGCGATGTAGGACCATTTTTAAAAAGAAAAAAAGAAACTGTATTAAAAAATATAATAAAATCGTGTTCTGCAAAAAAAATCCGAAGGTGAATTATTTCCTTTAAGCTTGTGCTTTTGCGCCGATCCGCAATTGTCTGTTAATTTATATATCTTTGTGCTAAACAAAATAAACTGAAACTGAATAAACTGAAACTGAAACTGAAAGATGTTCTTGAAAGAGCTAAAACCAGTAAGGCGCCGTAGTCGGCGATGAACGAGCGAGCGCGAAGGAAATGTATGGTGAATTTCAACTCGATAGGGCAAGTAGTTTCTGAGATACAAAAAAGGTGCGCACGTGCGCACGTGCAGAGGCACTCTACCCCTGATTTGTGGGAAATTGGTGGCTGGATGTCCCTAACCATACACCAAATTTGTACACAATCGGCTCAGCCGTTCCTGAGATACATAAAAGGGGTGTGCACGTGCGCACGTGCAGAGGCACCCCGCCCCTGACTTGTGGGAAAGTGGCGGCTGAAAGGTCCCTAATCACACAGCAAATTTGAACACAATCGGCCCAGCCATTGCGGAGTTTTTGCGAGAAAACACTTTTCAACACTCCTCACGCGGCACGCGCCACATGCAGTGGTAGTGACCGACATGAGTCGGCACCGGTCTCAAACAGGTTTGGTTGGATGGAGCGAGCGCATCGCGCTTGCTCGTAACCATATATCTAAATGCTATAACCTAACGCTAAAACAGCATGTTTCGTGAGGTAGTTTGTTGAATAGGTCTTATAATACTGAGGTTAAAGTGTTTTTGTTTATAAAATCACCTTAAAATCCGAATGTTGGTGCAAAGCTATTTGAGTTGAGAAAGTATTCTTTGAAGAAAATAGCAAGCCTGGCATATATCGGCTCGGAAAATGCCACAAGGGTCGAGGAACAGATCCGTTATCTGGACAGCCGAATACTCCAAGGCTTTACTTGAAGTTGTTCACGATCTTCGCATATACATATACAGTCTTATAGACGGGACAAAATACAGACCTAAGCAAGTAATACAGATACAGACGCGATAAGAATATTAATACCTAATTTCGATAACCTCTCGACTACAAGGAAAATGAACATTCTCCTTTTCGGCGAAAAGGTTAACAAAGGCAATCATTGCTCAAAAAACAATCATTGCTCACCACTTTCAAACATTAATCATGCATACTTGTCGCTTCAGCTCGCCAACATAGACACATCGCTTCTACAAGCTGACCCGACCCCAGCTGCTCGGCGCCTGGGCTACCTACAAGGTATGCAATGGCTGCTCGGCGGGCTGGTGGCGGGGTCGGCACAGTCTGATTATCTGTTCATGGATAGTTTCTTCTCAGCATTTTCGTTGTTACTCTCATGTCATTGCTTTTGTTTGACATTGCAATTTAGTTCCATGGAGAGTCGCTTTAACCCTCGCCCTACGGGAGCTTTTTTCACCTTCGCCCTACGGGGGGGGGGCTGACATGCCCCCTGTTAACTTCCAAACCAAGCAACTTAGAGAAATTCGGTAAGAACCAGCATGTTGCCTGTCATGAGAAGAATCTAAGAGTATGCGATTTTTAGGTTTCGGGTCAACGGGTGACCTTCCAGGTAAAGTGAATGACCTCGGATTTACCGCGTCCAGAACAGCGATTTTGCTCTTCAAAAAACCTCAAAATTAGAAATTGATA